>JAQGBD010001745.1:0-13561 GCA_034698165.1 Punctoribates punctum | reverse complement strand
ACCTGAATGAGTGTCGCATTGAATGCACTGAAAATCAAATCCCAATCGAAGTAATCATTAAATTGAGTTTCAATGGAATCACTGATAATAACGTCAAACAACTGACAGACAAAACACGAGAAGAGACTAAAGACATCGAAACACATAATTTGATGGAAACAAAAACAGGTCTGAAAAATGTGGGGAAAGGCTTCAAAGTACTGGACTTCTGGTATTTGTTGACTCGCTTTTTGTATCGCAATTATGTCTCTCAGAGAAACCATTTAATGAAAATAATTATTTTATTTACACTATTAATGGTATCAATAATTAACTCATTCAATGAGAAAATCGTTTCCACCGACGGATGTTTTTACCCGAACCGTCCAAACAATCAAAGCTGTGAAGACAAAGAGGAGGTGAAAGATATTCTGAGTCAGAGCGCAATTTTATTATTCTCCACGCTGAATATATCCACGTACATTATCTACATTTATCAGACCAATGGCTTTATTAAAGATAATCGAGTTTTCCAATCGGAAAATCGAAACAGTAAGTATCAAGGACCTCCAAAAGAGTTATCTTTTACTCACCGAGATAAAAATATTATTTATTATATTGGTAATTTCTAATCAAATAGACTGGTACAATTCATTGGCATACTGGTTGGCCAAATTTCTAGTCGATACAATATTCATATTGATCTTGGCCATGACGTTTATTTTGAGCATGCAAATTTTCCGACCATATTTCGGCCACAATTACAGACTATATCTGTTCTGTTATATTATTTTAATGGCGTTTCTCATCACAAGAGGTTTCGCAACACTTTGTGGCATACTTTTGTCCAAGAATATGAATATTGCTCTGATAACAACCGTGGTTGTTTGTACTGTTCTGAGCTCCTACAATAATTTCTATGGTAGGACCATCGATTTGCCTGGCTATATGCAAACGTTTAGCATGTACGATTATTATTTATGGTGTTTCAATAGCTTACTCATATTGATATATGGCTTTGACCGCTGTTCACCTGACCAAGAGTCAACTGTTCTCATCGATTATAATCTTGAAGACGATGAAACCCTGTTTTCATACTATTTCAATTCGTTCTGGGTCAATTATGTAGTCCTAATATTCTTCGAATTGATTTTGTTTACACTAAAAGCAAATCCTTTCATAATATCATCAAAACTACGGAAAACAGAAGACATTTGCGATTTGAATGAAAACATTTGTGTGAATCAGAATATTAATGAAATGATAAGTCATTTGTTTTATGAGAACAAAAAAGAAACAGGTTTTGTCATTTACTGGTATAATATGACCCTCACTATCGAGCAAAAGAGCTTATTCAAGAACAGGTCAATTATCGCTTTAAACAAAATAAACGGAAGTTTTCGTCAAAACAGTTTGAATGCAGTTATGGGTCCGTCCGGAGCCGGAAAGACAACACTTATTAAAACTCTAAGCGGAAGACATTTAAATTATTTAAACAAAGAATCAAAGATTTTCATATCCAGCAAAAGATTCACCACTTGTTTCATAAAACAGGATATTTTCCAACACTTATCAGAGGGACTGACTGTCAGACAATTCCTTTTATACGCATCGAAGTTGAAAAACTCACGAATATTAAAGAAAATAGACCATGATCAGATTGTGTCAGATATGATGGAAGAGCTGTTGATCTCCGATACGGCAGACAATAGAGTCGAGTCCTGTAGTGGAGGCGAACAGAAAAGGATTGTCATCGCCAGTGAACTGACCTCTTTTGTCAAACCCAATGTCCTTTTCATTGACGAACCGACCTCTGGTTTGGACAGTAATGCGGCTGAAGTTGTCATCGCTGTTCTCAAAAGGCTGTCCCGCAGTCACGACATGACAATCATAACAACCATTCATCAGCCAAATCAAGACATGTTTCTAATGTTTGACAAAATCTATGTTTTGGCCAAAGGAGGGGTTAATGTCTATTCGGGTCCTCCGCAGACACTGAGAACACATTTGAATGACTGCGGTATTGAAGTCAAAGAAAATGAAGTCCCGATTGAGGTTCTCCTCAAAGTCTCATCTGATGAACAAAAGACTCAAACAATAAATAAATTGAGTCTTAAAGTCAACGAAGAAAACCACAAATTGAATGAAAAAATGGTTTTAATGACCGAACGGACAAACATTTCAAAGCGATTCAGTTTTAAAGACTTTTTCCTTCACTTAAGGCAAACACTTTACCACTCATTCAGAAGTCAGTGGAAATCAAATCTATTGCAATACTTGGCTATACTTCAAGTCGGATATAACCTGAAATTCATGGTTAACCCAGAGATAACAAAACCATCCGGCTGTTTTGAATCGGAGTTCAGTCTTGATTGCAATCAAACTCTGGAGGAAATAAGGGACGAGTCTCTCATTAAACAGAATATAACTTTCAACCTGGGTGTAATTCTGGGTGTTTCAATGATTGCACTCCTTTTTATGTGCCTTACATTTGGGACAAACTTCAAAATATTTGTTAATCAACACAGAAATGGTAATCATTTGAATTAATATTAATTAATTTTAACTTGGTAGCCTCTTTCCAACAGGTTGGTACAGTACAGGAGTTTTTATATGGTCCAGAACAGTTTCAGATTTATTGCCCCTGTTCTTTGTGGTTGCACTACTTGTATCAACCGTTAACTTGTACTCGGGCAACAGAATATTCCTGGTATATTTTCTTGTCAACATTTTATTCGTCATTTGTACCCAGAGTATTAGCCATATAAGTGCAATCATCTCAACAGAAACTAGAGTGGCCTTGCTCATAGCACTTTCAATTTTTTTACTCCAATATCTTTTGGGAAATTTGGTGATTCCGGTCAAAGAACTCCATTATTCGCTCCAAATGTTGAGTTCTGTTTCGTATATAAAACTGGGTTTCGATAGCCTTATGATTGCTATCTATGGCTTCGATCGCTGTACTGATGAGGAGATGTCGACAGTTCTTAATCGCTTAGAGATCGACGAATCGGATTTTTGGACAAATATAATCACCTTGATACTTGTGACAATAATATGGAAAATGTTAACATTTTTCATACTTTTAATCCGGAACAGTGAGTTTCTTGAAAAACGGAGGAGAGAAGATGAACCAGGATCATATCTAGGACAAGATTATCATATTTGTTTGGAGAAGTCTCCAGTTTGATTGATTAAAATAAAAAAATCCTGAATTAAAAATTTGTCGCCTTGATGCTAGGTCAATTGGCTCTTATTATATTTCCAATGTCATTCCTCCAGAATAACCAGGGTTGAATTTATTAAATAATATACAGACTGATCATAAAATAAAAGAACATTTAAGGTGAAGCCAACAAAATGGCCGCTGGAGAAGAAAATTTGTCATTTTCGGTCCTCTCAATTTGGGCCTGGACATTATTTTTAAAGATTGTCATGAATATCTGGTGGAGCAAGGCAGAATATATGGCCGCGTCTATGGAGGAAACTGGTTGTCTATCCGATACCTGGCTATAAATGATATTGATTTTTGATATAAAGAAATTATCTTGATAATTCTATTTAATTTTGTTTTCCTTGCATTCAAAAAACCTGAACAAACAATCGGATATTTGTGAGCATGCACTATTTAAAGGCATTTCAATTAAAATGGTTATTATAAATGACATCGAATATAAAATTATCAAAAATATTATAAAACCCAAAATGAAAGCGAATCCGTTCTCTAAACCAATTTGAGAGTATATTTCTTCCAATATTATCAAAACTATTGGATGAATGAGATAGGTAACTCTCATTGAATTTCTAAATGGTGTCCATAAATTACTGGATAAAACTCGATATGCGATTGAGTTTTGTTCAGTGATTTTCAACAAATAGTTTATGAAAACGAAACTCAAAAGTGAAGAGAAAATACTGGAATCGATGGCATCAATAGTGAGACACTTTTTAACGAATAAATATTTAGTTATTGAGGAAAGAGTTAAGAAATAAATCAATATTTTTGAGTATTTCACTCCTTTTCTGATTCTGTTGTCACCAAAAAAGTCTTTCAGTTTATTTGTGTCAATGAGATATGCGAATAGAATTCCGTTGAAGTAAGCAGGGACGTATAGAAATGGTTTCATATATATTGCTACAGCATATGAGTCTTCGACACTTAACCAGGATTAAAATTAGTTATACTCCACAAACTATAAACGGGACTCACAGCTTGAGACTGAAAATGTTGTTCCTATTTACGAAATGAGGACTCATTTCCACTGGTGAGATTTGTTTTCTATGAAAAGTGACCATGTTGATTCCAATGCAAACCAAATTGACCACAAATACCGCAATGAATCCAATTTTAAAATTCCTTAAAGTGAGTAAATATTAAAACTTGTCTTGATGATTTGTTATTCTCTCCCTCCCCATACCATAGGTTGCTCTACCCTAACCCTACCTCTCCCTGTGGAGGCTCTCTAATTGTTCATGTATGGATTCATATTAAAAATATACCTGCGAAATGCAAACATAACAAATGGGGTGATCAGGACCATCTGCATTAAAATTGTGTACGTCCATGTCCATAGATTGCACTATTTGAAAAATGATCGAGGTTAAAAAATTTAAAAATATTTGACTCAATATTTGTAAAACTCACGAAATCGCAGGAAATTTCCGGTAATATATTGGAGACGAACAGCATATTAGGTATGAGTGCTTTCCAACACACGTCCACCAGTTCCTCATCTCTCAGCCGCTCATTAACCAAGAATTGTATAAAATAAATGTAGAAAAAGAGTATTAAGTAATAAAAGGGGGCTGTCATCAGATATCGGCCCCGAATGGAGTCAACAATTAGTTTGAAATTGAGTTCAGATTTTTTCATTCGTTTGAAAAACCAAAGACCGGACACAACACCACTGATGAGAAAAAATAGGCAGAAAACTGTATTAATGATTCTTAACGGAAGACTCAACATTATAGGAAAAGCAACTGGGTAATTCTTATAGGAACCGTCGGAAAACATTGCTTGCGTGTTTCGATAATTAATGGCTGCCATGTATTGTATAAACAAAACAATCAATTGACTCAATACTCGCCAACCATTGAATGTATTATTAACTGAATTAAGTGTTGTTTTTCTCTTTGAATCAAAAACGGATTTGAAATTATTGATTATGGAATACTCAGCCAGGTATTTGTTCTTCACATTGATCTTTTCAGATGAGATTAAATAGGTTACAATAACCTGGAACAATATAAAAAGAATGATCGAGGAGAAGAATAATAGCCACATATTAGCTTGGTACAAGTGTTAGAAACGATTCAAATGAAACCTATGGCTCTGTACAGACAGTTGAGTCCTCTCGAGAGCCGTTTTAAATCGTTATAACATTTGGTGAAACAATTTTATGGATAAGCCTTTGAAATGAAAGTCCAGAAACTTCTGAAACTATTTCAAATTTGAATCACGTATTCTATGATAGAAGTGATATTACCAGGGTTAATTCAAGGGTTAATTCAAGGACTGAAATTACATAATACACATAAGTTTTATTATAATTAAGTCTTTTCAACGCAAATATTACTCAATTTATTTGAAAATTTATAATATTTTAATTTTCTATTAAATTAATTTCAATTTTGCGATTGATTTCACTTCAATTTTCTTCGTCGCTATCTTTTTCTCTGCATTTATTAAATTCAAAGTATTGAAAATCGTATTTAATAAAAGGTTTTATCTTCAATTATTGCTTTAATTTATCATCGGTGCCCTTGTATCCTTTAATTTTCTTTCTAATTGATGCCTGGTATGTTTTATCCATGTGTCTGAATGTGTGCCTTGTATGCCATCTATGACTTGTGTGCCAATAAAGTCAAGCCTTAAATTTCAGTTTATTATTAATATTTTTGATAAAAGTTATTAATTTTTAGAAAAACTGAATAATTGTTACAAAATCTGATTGAAATTGGAATCAAAATAAATCATATAAAAGACATAAACATAAAATTTGTTTAGAAAAGGGGAAAACAAATTGTTATCATTAGAAATCTGAGATATCTTGATACTTTTCAAATTTATTCGGATCCATTTCTCGATTTAATAATAGTCATCAAATTTTTAGGTTTCAATACAGCATTCGCATTGAAATGATTCAACTTTGAGCCAGGTATACTTGGCATAATAGCGAATTCTTTGAACAACTTTGTAGCGCATATTCTTATTTGGTTCAGGGCAAATCTTTCTCCTACACAGTGGCGATGGCCGGCACCGAATGGTAAGTAAGCGAAGGGATTGTGTTTTGGCTCCAGGAATCTTTTTGGATTAAATACGAGAGGGTCGGTCCAGTATTGAGGGTCCCGGTGCAAAACATAGGGATAATATTCCACCTGGGTTCCCTTTGGAATTTTAATACCTTGAGAAGAGTTAATAAAATATATACAAGGTATAAAATGTATAACAGTTGTCCAAAATATATACCATTAATCTCAAAGTCCTTGTTATTCATTCGCATAATTCTGAGGACAGGGGGCGACAATCGGAGCGTCTCATTGATGACAGCATTCAAGTACTTGAGTTGACTCAAATTGTCCCAGGAGAAGTCTGTGACGTCTTTCAGCTCTTCATATAGTTTTTGCTGACAATCTTGGTTTTCGGCCATATAATGAATTAAATGAGTAATGGCTGAACTGGTTGTGTCGTAACCGGCGGTGAAGAACAGTATTGAATTCGCCCCCAACTCGTCCGGTGTGAGTGTTAAAGGAATGCCTGTTTTGCTCAGAATCTGTTCACCATTTTTATTGTTATTCATATATTTTATGGTTTCCTGGTTTTTATCACTAATATCTGAATCCATCAAAATTTCAATAAAATTGGGTATTCTGCTTGCTAAAGTTTGAACCCAATTAAATTTATCAAAAATGAATTATCTAGACATTTTTTTAAAAAACATACTTGAATTTTGATGCAATTTTTTTCGCTCGGAGACAATTTTGTTTGTCAGATCACATAAGTAATCGACAGCTTTCTTGTCAAAGAATTCCAGTCTTAATAATTTTGCCAATTTTGGTAATATTGCTGAAGTGACCCTGCTAAAAGAGACGTCAGTTCCGATGGTTTTTTTTGCATTAGTGATAAAAGGATTGTCCATATTTTCAAGCGAATCAATTTTGATTCCATAAGCGCAAGCACAAATTACATCCATTGAAAAAGCATCGACCGATTTGTGTAAATCTATTTCACCACCTAGGTATATTGTAATGTTTTTCGTTATCTTTATCTTTTAAAATGATTTCATTTTTGCAAGTTACTTTTCGACATCATTTGACATCTTTTGCTAATTAAACTAACCTTGTTAAAGAAATGAATCTGATCCTTCCAGATCAGTGATGGCCAAGAACCTTAAAAGAGAGGTCAGAGGGGAATATTTGAAATTTCAATAACCTCGACAGACCTGATGCCTGTCCATAGACGTAATGTCTCAAACAAATCGAGGAGGAGTCCTATCGACAAATATTTTTAAGGGGGGTTGGCTATACCACCACTTTGGGCATCATTGCTCCAAGATAGATTTTTGATTGTTTAATTTTAATAACAAGATTTAATTATAAAATGAATGTTCTTGCACTGATTTTGGGCGAAGTTCTGGGGGGGGATGTATTTTCAAAATTTTAGGTGTCCGGGGATTTCGAGACCACCAAGGCAATAATTATTGAAATGAAAACTTCATAATTTACCTTGCTTTTCAAGTACTTTGAGTTTTCTTAGGAAATTGTCGGAGACGTCTGTCATGTGTGAACACATAGCTTTGAGTTTGCCCGTGGTAAATGTCGGAGAGATTATCGATCGAACCCGCTTCCAGTCCTCATCCCCAGGAATGTGGAAAATCATCTTGTTTGTTCTGGGAGACGGACCAGGATAGAATTCACAATGATCTGTGAATATGTTGTTTCCATTGATGACGAATATTTCCTTAATGAGTTCTGGGTCATTTATAGCCAGGTATCTAATAGACAAAAGATTTCCCCCATAGACGCGGCCATATATTTTGCCTTGCTCCACCAGATATTCATTGTGATCTTTGAGAATGATGTCCAGGCCCAAATTGAGAGGACCGTCCACTCCCTGTCTCCGCCAGAAAGTGATCCGACGATAAAGAAAGCTGTATAATAATGAACAATAAAATGATCATGATAATTCATTTAATTGCCTCTAATTGAATGCTTACAAAATGAAAATCGTAAAAATCAGGACAAACAGAGTGAACAACATTTTCACAAATGATGAAAATCATCGAAAGTTTGTGAGTTATCATACATTTAATATAAACCTGTTAACTTTCCTTATATTAATCCAAGGATATTTTATTTTCGAAACTTCTCCAAACTGATAATTTTATATCTTTTAAATAATCTTCTATTTGAAGTTTGTGATGATTTTGAAGAGAACCTTGATTTTTGCTCAGGTTACTTTTGGAATATTAATGAAAACACTTATATCGGTCAACCTCTAAGCAAGGTCTTGGTCAGAGGTCCTCAAGGGGGGGTATAGCCCAAATCCCCCCTGTTGACGAAAAATTTTGGGAATACCCACCCCCCTATACCCTCCCCTAGTATTTTGGCAAAAATTTTGCGCAAATCCACCCCCTATCCTCCCTGTCGGCGAGGAGCTTGAGGACCGCTGGTCTTGGTATACGTGAAAACTTATTTTGAGGGACAATTGAACTTATCTTTAGAATAGACACTCCCAGCTCTTCTGCTCAGGAAGAGTGTTATTTGGAAGTGTCCTAAACCTTTTTCAAATTTTTATCAGGTGTGGTATGGGTGGGGGGTGTAGTCATTGCACCTTAAATGACAAATTTTCTTCTCCAGCCGCCATTTTGTGGGCTTCACCTCAAATGTTCTTTTATTTTATGATCACTCTGTATATTATTTAATAAATTCAACATAACCTTGGTTATTATCGAAGAATGACATTGGAAATATAAAAAACAATTTGATTTGAATAAAATAATGTTCCAAGTACTTAATTCACTATTTGTCCTTACTCAAAATCTCTTTCTCTCTTAATAGTTCACTTTTCCTTGAAATCAGCTAATTTTGTAGAGATCCTGATTGGCCAAGGGTCCCTCATTATATTCCTCCCTCAGCCGAAGATGTTTGCCATGTCTGATTAAGATATACAAGGAAATTTTTGTTCAAAATTTAATTGACGTCAAATAGAAATTAGTTTTCAAATTTTTCATAAATTAGATCTTGTTTCTTTACTGAACAACTGAAGAACTTCTAAAAATGTCAAACACTTTACATTATTTGATCATGGACATCCAATCAATTGATTTAAATTTTGTAATACATTCTTTGGAGATCATCACGGTAGTTTATATGATGTATAAAATATATAAACTATTAACTTTCAATGAAATAGTTGTGGTAATTATATTTCAAAGAATTTGTTATTTCTTTGAATCATTTAATTGACTGAAATGCACAGGACTTGAGTCACATCAAATGGAACCAAAATGAGTCTAATCTTCGAAGAATGTATACCTTGCAAGAGTTGCCGCCATTTTATCCCAACGGCTGGATATCAGTACTGGAGTCAAGAGCTCTGAAGAAGAATCAAATCAAACCTGTCTTTGGTTTCGGTAATGATTTGGTTGTTTTTAGAGGCGGTTCTGGAAATGTTTACGTCGCCGATGCCTACTGTCCTCACTTGGGTGCAAATCTGGGGGTCGGGGGTCAGGTGATCGGTGATTCAATCAGATGTCCATATCATGGTTGGACTTTTGACAGGAAAGGCTACTGCACTGGAATGCCGGGCATTGAGAGTAAGTTTTATTTATTCAAAATTAGTTTTCAATACAATGTAGAATTTTTATCAAGATCAATTAAATTAATTAAATGAAAATGTATTTTAGGCTCAGATGTGCCGAAAGTCGGTCTCAAACTCTGGGACTCCATAGAAGTCAATGGCTTTATATTTGTTTGGTATCACTCGGAGGGGGAGAAACCCAATTGGTTTCCCATTAAAATTGATGAAATTGAAAATTCACAGCTTGTCTATAGAGGAAGGGGTGAACATATTGTCAATTGTCATTTTCAGGTATGTGCTAATAAATGAGATGAAACACAGAAAGTTGCTAGCTCATTTTAAAGATACAGATAAATAGCTATAATTTTTTTATCTTTTATTAGGAAATCCCTGAGAATGGGGCGGATGTAATGCATTTGTACGAAATCCATTCGGCCCCTGAATTCTTAGGGACAGTCATCACTCGACCGAAATTCTTTGACATTGTCATGAAATTCCTCACCTATAACTGGACGGCCGATTGGAGACCCTGTCCTTCACCCGATCAACACATAGCAAAACTGGATATGAAGGGAAACTACTCCATATTTGGCTATCCTTTCCTTCCAATCAGGGTTTCCGTTAAGCAAATAGGCCCTGCTAACGTCCATCTCAATTTTCAGTTCAGTTTTCTGGGAGAAGTCAAATGTCTGATAATCCAAACGATTCAACCAATCAGTGAAATGAAACACAAAATCATTCATCACTTCTATACTGAGCCAACACTTAAGGCATTCCTTTTTTCTAAATACATAATCTATGGCGAGGCCAGAATGGTAGGTACTATTGATAAAATGTTCTAGTTAATTGATTCACTTTGTTCTTTCAGGTTGAAAGAGATATTGTTATCTGGAATAACAAGAAGTTCTTAAAACAGCCGTATTTTGCCAAAAATGAGGCGCCATTAGTGAAGTTCAGGCGTTGGTTCACTCAATTCTATACTGAAAAATGTCCTGCGACCATTTGACCCAGATCAACCCTTGTGAACTTGATAAATAATAGAATTTTAAACATTTTTTATTCAAGACAAAGAAACCTGTTAGTTTTTCCTAAATTAATAAAATGTAATAACCTATCTCAATTTATTCGAATAATAGTTGAATTAAGAAAAATATTTAAACAAATAAATAAAATATTGATGAAATTCAATTTCATCTTGCTAATTAATTTATTCAATAAGACCTATGAACCCTTGATTAACAATTGGCATTCGAATACGAAATTTGAGAGAAAGGGATATTCCCCAAGTTTCGGCCTCGGGAGAAAATAATCGTTCATGTTGAAATTGATTTAATTCAATAAACACATTAAGAGCATAATGAGCTAGATAAAATGAAAAGAAGAAGTAATACCCTCTTATAGTTTCATAACCTGAAGATAAAAATATATAAAATGTGAAAAAGGGGTAAAATTCGTCGCCTTTCACAACATTTTCTATTAAATAATAACACAATTTGTTAGAAAGGATAAGCCTTTTATCAGTCCGTCCATAAGGAAAGTCTGGAAAAAAAGGTTCAGGACACTATCCTCACCAAAGAGTGACGGTGCAAAATCACGGCAGACAAACCAGCAGATGATGTCACGAATTATACAGGTAATTTTTAAATAAAGTGTATGAATATAAGCCTTCAAATTCGTCGCTCAATCTTTGAGTTCTTGGATCACTTTAAACTGAAATTAACAAGCTTTACTCAGAACAGATTTCTAGTTAATTGGAAATTATTTCAATTGAATAGCCATGGTACATTTTTGGTTATTGATTGAAGTTCTATTCGCTAATATTTGGGGAATAATGGCCTGGATAATTTTTGTTTACCTGGTCTATAAATTATCTCACATTTATTACAAAGTATCAACTTTGCCACCTGGTCCTCTGCCCTTACCAATCATCGGGAACATTTTACGTGAGTGATAATTTTATAACCTCTATCCACCTTGGTGTTTTTTCCAGTTTTTCGGAAACAATGCCATCCAATGGAAGTAGCAAGGCAATGCAGCCTCAAGTATGGTCCGGTGTTTACCCTATGGTTTGGGTCCGAACCCTCGGTATTCATAACAGATATAGACATAGCCCGGGAGGCCTTCAATAGGATTGAGTTTTCGGGAAGACCTAAAATATATGCAGGTACATTTATAATTGTTTGTGAGATTTTATCAAGAGCACATTATTTATTTTTGGCTAGGTGAATATTCGGAGAAAATTAATATTACCGATGTCGCCTTAAATGACGGTAAATGTTGGTCCGTATTGCGAAGCGTATTTACCCTTGCTGTCCTGTAAGTGAGCATGTTACTTTTATACTGAACTCGAGTTATTAATATTTGTGGAAAATTTATTTTTTTCAGTAAATATTCGACAAATAAAAGGCTCGAAAATGTTGTCTCAGATATCGTGGATAATACTGTCAAGGTGATTCTAGAAGAACAAGAATTGAACAGAGAATTTTGTCCTAGTCAAAATATTGAATCGCTTCTAATGAATGTAATGGGTAATTTTGCTTTTGGCAAAGGGTAAGTACTTGAATATCTCAAAAAACAGATTGAACTTGAACATTTTGAAGAGTTACAATAAATAATATAATTAACCAGGCTAAATACTGAAGAACTAGGCTTGGTCCATTGGTTTTATAAATTTACATCTTCAATAAGATACGGTTTGTGGCAGTTCTCACTTCTTATTAGAATACTTGATTGGAACAAGGTAAAATTGTACGAAACCATTGTGTTGAAGTTGGCAAAAATGATCGAGAGCAAGTTTAGAGACCACAGCGAAGATTTCGATTTTGATAATCTCCGAGATATCTGTGACTCACTTATTATGGCAAAAAAGGATGCGATCAGAAATGGAAAGGAGTCGTCCGCCTATCTTACAGATGGTAACCTCTTGGGCTGTGTTCTCGATATGTTTACCGCCGGAGTCCACTCATCTCAGCTCACATTCGAATGGATGGTTTTCTTTTTGACATTTTACCCGGATATTCAGCAAAGGTTGAGACAGGAAATTGAGTCCGAAATCGGGGACAGAATGGCGACCATAGAGGACAAAGATAAGTGCAATTACTGTATGGCTTTCATAGCGGAGGTCTTCAGGATGAGGAATGTTGCTCCGATAGGTCTTCCTCACAGAACAATCGTTGACTATAAACTTGGTGATATTAAAATACCCAAGGACACAAGTGTCTTTGTTATGCAGGGAATTATTTTGACGGATGAGAAACATTGGCCGAACCCACAGGAGTTCAGACCCGAGCGCTTCTTAGAGAATGGGAAATACCTGAAGACTCGGCCCAAGGCTTACATACCTTTCGGTGTGGGACGTCGTGTCTGTTTGGGCGAAAAGTTGGCCATCACTAACCTCTTTCTTATCCTGGTCGGATTTCTACAGAAAACCGCTGATTACGATCTTCGCATCGGAAAGAACGGGGGAACTGACCCCAGCCCTAACAATTTGTTAGTACTTTCCCCACAAAAATATAATATTGTTTTGAAAAAGAAATATTAATTTCATTTGAATTTATTCTCGGTCTTAAATAAATGCACATTTCACAGAATAAATAAAGTACTTTAAAATACCTTGCAATCTTTTTTCAATCAGCAAGTATACGTGAAGTGGTTCCCGAGAGTCAGTACTCTGGGCCTACCATCAAAATTGCCTCTAAATTGATTAACCTTTCCTCTGAACTACTAATTGACTTACAAGTTATGAAGAGTGGACTATTAATCAGCCAGCATTGCTGGAAT
>JAQGBD010001744.1:0-13570 GCA_034698165.1 Punctoribates punctum | reverse complement strand
TATCCAAAAAATTGCCGCCGCGCTTCGCGCGGCGTCAATTTTTTGCCCAA
The DNA here is from genome assembly GCA_034698165.1 of Punctoribates punctum. NCBI lineage: Eukaryota > Metazoa > Arthropoda > Arachnida > Sarcoptiformes > Punctoribatidae > Punctoribates > Punctoribates punctum. Next base: position 13,520 of record JAQGBD010001744.1, on the reverse strand, counting down.
TTTTTCCTTCGATCCTAGGGGGGGGGGGCCAAAACAAAAGGCCCCCCTTGCGCACCCCTAATCGCTTATAAAACACATCTTTTATTCAAAATATTCTTCATTCTAAAGGATAGACAAAATCTCTTTTTGTAATATTTGTTTAAAAGAAAACTTTTGCCCCAAAGAACTAATAATTCATGAATTCTTGGATAATAGAGAAGAGAATAAAGAAGAAGCGGAACAAGAAATCAAACTTAAAGTTGGGAACAGCCTTTGGAACGACCGAAACGTATTAAGTCTGGCGATTCATATTTGAAATTATGTTTTCATTCGATAAAATTGTATTTTTGGAGGAATTTTATGTATTTGTCTGAATGTTTATTTATGAATCATTTTATTCTTACATATTTTGTTTGAAGTGAGTTATGCATTGAATGAATGCTTTTTATAGCGAAAAATGATTGAAAATTCTGTTATAATTTGATTGAAAAGTTTTCGAAACAAATTCGGGTGAAATTGAAATTTTAAGTTCAAACACAAGTCAACTGAAAAATGAATAAAATGTTTTCAATTCATTTCTTTTTCTTTTCTTCGAAAATATTTATTAATTAATTTTTGTTTACAGTTTTAAACATGAATTGAAATTAAATGAAAAATTCAAATAATTTCTAAATTGAATGAGAAGTTAATACCAGTAATTGATTTGACGTTTAATCAAATGACTATTGAGACAAAGTGGGAGTCGGGCTCAGAATAAATTGATATAAAGCATGAGAATAATCAATAAGTTATTCGATTCTATCGCTCGGATTATGTGTTGATTGAAGCGAATCAACATTTTTCGTGAGCGGAAAAAAAGTTGGTCTTTCTCTCCCTTTCCCCGAATATTAAATTAAAAGATTGATATTACAAACCTTTCAGTGGCTTTCTTTTGGGTAATATAGTTATGGCACCGCCGGCACTGTCTTCTTGTTCTTAAAATAAGAATTCCAAAAGTTAGGAAAAGCAAAAGGAATTGGCAAAAAATTGTGACTCACCTCTAACAGGATAGATTTTTTTGCCCCAGGAATCACTGCCCAGCCATAAGAAATAGCCGGCTTTTCCCATCTCTCGCGAAGCTGTTAACAGTCGACGACAGTTATCTTCATCGACAAAGAGTACGACAACTCTGGCGTTGGCTTTACTCGAGAGCTGTTCTATTATTTTCAAGAAGTCCGAGTGCTTCGCATTTCGGGATATTTTTGCCGATTCTGCGATACAAATGCCTTCTTTGTTGGCCAATATCTTGAAGTGTTCGATACCTTTCTCCCCGTAATCGCCTTCAGAAGCAATTGTTGAGACATACGTCCAGTTGAATAACTTGATTATATCGACCATTGCTTGGGCCTGAAAGTTGTCGGGCGGTACCGTTCGGCTGAAGTAACCGAAGCGAGACTTATCACTCAAGTCGACACTCGTCGACGCGTAACTAATTTGTGGGATCTGTTGAAAAACATTTGTTAAGAACATTAACTTTTCCTCACTTTTCTTAATGTCAACTCTTTTATACATTAAGTTCTCTCAGCTATAATCTGCTCTGAATCACCTCTTTTTACCAAAATTGTGAAAGGTTAAATTTCAATTAAAATAGTCCTCCAATTTATCCGATTCACTTAATTGATGGCTCACATGATTAGGAACCTATAGCTCGGAATAAATTGTCGTCAGGTCTTAATGATATTATTGAATTGCTTTTAAATCACAAAACTTTCCATTGAATGGTATTTAATGAGTTTTAGAGGTTTTCAGTTCATTCATAAGTTTTATCAGTTTTTATAAAAAATAATTTTTATAGTCATTTAAAATCACTGATAAACTGAAGCATTAAATTTGAAAATTTGAAAACTCATTCTGTGTTTCATTTGAATATTGAGTGGAAAAGCAAAGAGAAAAATGATTTGAATGTATGGCACGGAATAGTGAAAAGCACACGAATAGTGCAGAATTATGAGGTGAGCTCTACTCAAATAGGGATAGCGTTGGCTCAGGCATCCATCGATTAGATTATCTGATTTGGTGGTTGTGACCGATATCGCAAATCCATTGAATCGAAGCCATGATAGGAGCGGATAGTCTTTTGCCACTCCAGAGACTTCTTTACTATTCTCTAAAACTTTTTTCACGAATAGAATTTTTTTCCGATTTATTTATTAGAAATTGTTTTGTTTTTAGCTCTAAACTAAACTTCGATTTAAGAATTGTTTGTCTTTTATTTGATGTTTTGGTGAAATTGAAGAAATAAATTTTTAGCGACAATACTCCCGGGAATTCACTTTTCAAACTTGAGTTCTGCGGTGAAGACCAGTGAAGGCGAAGTAATTTATTTTAAATTAGAAAATAACTCATTGTTTGCTTTGGGATGACTTGAAATTTCATTAGAATTCTTTGTCTCTGAAAACTGATGCCAAGTTTAAAAACGAATTATAGATTAAGTAATATGAGACAGATAGTTTCTTTTCTAATCCAATTGTTTAATGGCCTTGAATCTAATATGCTAGCTAATTTTCTGTTTGATTATCATTTGGTTTTTTGTTTTATTTTTGGAAATTTAACTGAATTTCGATAATTGAGTGAATGAATGAAAGATTTTCCTTATTTTTCATTATTATTCAGTCGAATGAATTTGAAATTCTGGCAGAAATTGTGACAAATAATAATAATTTTGAGACAAATACTGACTTTTGAGTTAATATTTTATTTCAAAATTCAAGTATAATAAAGAAGAGAAAGAGAGCAAAATGTGAGGGAAGGCCTGAAAATAAGTGACGACATGAAAATGATTTCTTTTGACAGATGTTCATAATTTAAATATTATTTGTTATATTTTTTGACTGCGATTACAAGAAATTTCTTCGAATAAATTGAATTTTTTGCACATCCCTTATGTTTCTATATATGAGACAATGGATTCGATCTCTGCCTCAAAGCTTTTAATCATTTGTTTAGAGTTTGAACTAAAAGTCTCAGACTTTTTCTCGAATCACAAAAATATTCAAAAAATCTCTTTTATATTAAATTCTTATGTAAACAGAATTCAAAAATTCAGAGATTTATTAATAAATTTCTTTGAAAATAAAATATGAAACTCTCGGAGAATATTTTGTTGCTTTCAAATATGCCCTTTAACATTTTTTTCGCTTCATTTCACTCTTTTCGCGTTCCAGGAATTTTAATTTAGCCTAAACCTGATTATCTAATTGAATGTAACTCGACGTCAAGTTAATAGCAAAGTTCTCATCTTGTTATACCTTGCTGATTTCACCATTTAATTAATTTTTGATAAAATGAAGTATTTTCACACATTTATAGACAATTTCCAAGAAATGACTCTAAAATCAATAGAATAACGAGTTTTGGAGCAGACGTTTGCCTAAACAATCAAAAGCATCTTGATTAATTAGTTTGGCAGACAATTTTATCGATTATACCCTAAATTAAAACTACATCTGAGAGGTCTGGTCGACAAAGAGATTGATTGCCAATCAGTTTTGATCCTTGGCTTCCATCTAATACTTAATTAAATTCATCCAAACTTTTTTCGCTCATTTATTTAATTAAGGACCCACTCATTGAATACAAGAGTTGTCGGCACAGACTTCACTTCAAAACATAACCACTTAAGCCATTCATAAGTACTCTCATTATTGGCATCAAAATGTATAAATCAATTGATTTATTCTCTGTAAGCCTTCTATTATCAAATCAATAAATTGAGAGTAATCTTGCAAAAAGAATTCAAAGGTTTTTTTTGTGGCAATGATTAAGAATTTTTTTCTGAATAAACTTAAGTTGTAAATGGGTTTGAGCTGAGCTGAACTGAGCTTGGCAAAATGGCAAATATTAATTTCAAACTTGAATTCTTCTTTGATATATTGTCTCAAAAAATGTTTCCGATTAGTTTTGAGAAATTTTCAGCAGACAGATGTTTGTGATAGGTAATTTACAAGTACATCCTTATCCATATTTTCGTATTGTAAGCCCTGTTGACCAATTTGAGGCAACCCTTGACTGAATTCGACGACATTGAGATCTTAATAAATTGGTGGGACCTTAAAGTGATAACAGGATAGTAATTGAAGCGACAGTTTTTATTGTGTTGAGTATTGGCGGCTAACAAGTCGTTTGGTCTCATCTGAAATGTCCTTATCTTCACTTACAATGAGTTTTATTACATTTTATTTGAGATTATATTTTGTTTTTATGTGTTTCGAAGAAAACCCCGATTTCTTGCTTTTGATTCTCTGATTTGAGTCCAAGTTTTCTACAATCAAATCAAATATAAAACAGAAATATCTGTTCTTCTCATCAAATATATTACATTTGATTGTCTTTACTTTAAGTGTGTTTTCAGTCTCAGAGCGAGAGAAACAAATTACAAGTGAAGAAAAATAGAGCTTTGTTTCGAATAAATAACTTTTTTGGCCCAAAAATATATCTTTGTTTATGAATTTATTCCGATTCAAATCTTTGTGTATATTTGAAACTCAAAATATTTATAAAGAACTCAATGAATGCTATGTTTTCAAGTTTAATATTTCTTTGGGTCTCAAGTATTGGCAGAGAATGTAATTCCGAAGAACTTTTTTAATGCAATCGATTATCAAAACTTATGGCTCTTCTGACGACAATTAAGACAATTCTGTGATTCGTTTGAATCCTTTGGTAGAGATTTAAGCAAATAATGTGAGCACTTCTCAAATGCTTTCGTTGACAGAAAAGGATTTCTTAGACAGCATTTGGACATTAATTTCTTAAAACATATATTGAATTAATAAAAAAATTGTTTATTTTGTTTGTACTCAAACCCACTGCTATGGAGGCGGCACCGGTTCTGATAATGTTGTCGGCTTAGAAGACAACAGAAATGGTCAGTCATTTATTATCCAAAGATGACACAAATGATCAAAAGAAAAATTCTCGAACCCATTGTCTGACAAATAATTGAGTTGTTTTCCAATACATGTCTTCAATTCTTTCGTTTGTTTTCAAAACTATGAGTTTAGTCTCAAATATCGACAGAAAAGAATGAGAGAAAGTATGGCTTTTTTGCAACTGTCCGACAGTTTCTTATTTGTTATATTTTTCGTCACAAATGATACACTTCTTAAACAAATAGAAAATATTTACTTTAATAAAGAGTCCATAAACTATGAAAGAGAGGGTTGTCTTAAGTTGTCTTTAGTTTTGGATTTATTTCTCTTTGGAGTGTCTCCAGTATTGGCAGAAATGGAAAATAGCTGTCAATTAGAAAGTGGTGTACTTTCCTGTCCTTCAATGAATTGAGTGCTTTATTTTGAGAAACGATTGCAATCATTGCATAAATAATATTGAATCAGATTTTGTGCCTTTATATGGGTTTTAACTCATCATAACTGAAAGTAATGATAGCACTCGACTGGACCTTCATTTTTATATAATCTCTGGTTATAAATGATGAGAAGAGGCTGTGCTCTACCAACAGGGCTCTAATCTCTGAGATCAAAGTATAGTATCATATTTTAGATCATTTACACTCATTAAGCCATTTGTCTGAGTATTTCGACTCTCAATCACAACAACAATCAAATCGTGAATAATATGTACTTCGAGTTTGATTATAGACTCCATTTATGACTCCCTTCGCTATCCATGGGATCATTACTTCTTATATCGAATAATATTCGACAGATCTCTCAGATATCTCTCAGAAAATTTCTTTAGTTTTATTTGTTTGATAATAATGTTTGTCTCTCAACGAGAGAAGAAATTGAGAATAATTTGGGCCATCATTAGCTTCGAAGTCATTTGTTTAGCATTGCGTTGATTCTGAGTGGAAATGACTCAATTGATTCAATCCAAAAAAGAAATTCTAAGCATTCAAATGAATGGCTCTTTTAGTGAACACCGAGTAATAAAATCAACGGATATTATGCTTACAGTCAGCTGTTTATCTCATTTCAGATTGTTTTCAAAGAGCAGAGAATTCGCTCATTTGTTGCATAAATTATATGAATTTTTTTCATTACTTAATGCATTTCTTGAGAATCTTTAAAATTTTGAAAAACATGAATATATTTCTGAGAATAACTCAAATACAGCTATTTTTATGCGTATAAAAACATAAAATATTTTTTATTTGGAAAGACCTCAACGCCAATGAATATAAAAACTCTGGAATGAGATTTCAATTTAAAAGTGAAGAAAATTTAAAACTTCCCAATAATTGTCTGAATATTTAAAATCTGGATTAAGTTCAAAATGATTTCTATTGAGAGGAAAATCGATTAAAATCAAGTTCTCTGAGTCTTCGTTGGATTGGTTTGGAATGAATGGCTGGCAAAGAATCTAATCAACATGATAGATTTGGAATGTCATCTTTTATATAAGACGACTTATTGTCATTCCTTAAAGAAAACTAATTACAAATAAATATTGAACTCTCCTAACATTTACTTAACTTTCATTCTGTGCTCTTTTTCGAGGGAATCATTGCTTCAAAAGATGAGTCAAAAGAAACAACTCTTAAAAGGATAGATCTCTGAGAAGTAACGCTTGAATGACCACAACTCAAATATCATACTTTCAAAGGAGAAAAATACAATTCATTTCATTTTGGTTCTGAAAAGTGAAAAGTATTTCCATTTAGTGTTCAGTTGTGAGACTTCCCAAAAAATTTAATATCTTTTTAGCGTTTGTTTGGACAAAAAATGTTTTATTAGTTGAATTAGAACTCAAACTAATGGAAGGGATCGCCCACTTGTGGCCATTCCTCAATAAAAGATAAATATTTCGGATTTTTTTCATCAATCAAATCAACAAAAGCAGAAAACCAGACGAGAGTTTGAGGTCTGAGTCGATGCTCTTTTTCAAAAATTCCAAATGAGATGAGTGTTCAAACGAATCACCTAGTTCGATTTGTAACCAAATACTCCGAAGCAATCATATCAGTTTACTCGTCTCAAATAACTTTTAGTAATCAAAATATATAATATTAGTTGTTTTGCTAGGTATTCACATAGCTTCTAAGGATATGAACCAATAGTTGTTGATAATAACTGTGCAAGATAATTTTGTTGAGCAATATTTTTCAACAGGTTATGATTAATGTGAGCATAACTCACAACTAATGGCTATTTGTTTGCATTTGTTGTTAATTAAGATGAAGTCATAGTTATTTAGGGGAGACATCAATATCTTGAGTCGTGTGCTATAAAATTGTCAGTTCTTTCAATTTGATAGACTTTGAACTAATGGTTTATTTTATTTTTGTTTCCAATTTTAGTGAATCTCAACTTTAATTTGAAATAAAGTCATTTTTCTGTGGATTTGTGTTCACTCTGGAGATTATCTCTAATATGTTTTCAACTAATGATTTCTGGAATTGTTTCAGACATTTGTCTCTCAAAGCAATTAATTAAAAGAAAATTGAAATCTTAGGAGAATTTGAGTATAAGATTGTTATCATTCGGCGTAACCTTTAAATCAAACAACTTTTGGATATTTTTAATTGAATTCTTGTGTTTAATTTCTTCAGCTAATTATAAGAGGCGGAAATGTCATCGATTTTGTGGATAACCTCATATCGGGACTAATTTGGAACAATTTATTTCCAAATATCAAAAGTTTAGTTCAATTCAATCGATTAATCTTTTATAGATTTTTTCATTCTTTAGAAGAAAAAATATCTACTATAAGATTACATCCAGTGTTCTGTATGTGGAACCTACCAATCCTATTAAAGTTCAAACTCTAGGAAAAACTAAGTTCCGGAACAAATATTAAAGGTTAAGCAAGGTACTCCCTGAATAGATTGGTTGTTATTCATAATGAAGGCAATTCTAATATTTCTATAAAAATGATGGATAATTCAATTTTCTTCCATATAATTGCCAATAAATTGCATGCTTAACTTGGTAAAACTGATCACTCTATGAAGAAATCAATTGAAAAATAGTTTAGTTGTTATTTGGATGAAAACAATTGGAATATAATGCTTAAGAATTTTTACATTCGTTCTTAAAAATAAGAAAAAATATATTATTTTCAGAAAATATAAAAATGATTTTTCGTTTGACTCTTATCTGAAACTAAACTAAAAAATATATGTTTGGAGTCATTAAGGGAACAGAAGCTGTGTTTGTGTTATAGGAGTGACATATTTCGGATATCATAACGTCTTGAAGACAATTATGTCGCATAAGTTTATGATGGCTTAAGTCTAGCGATAACTCGTCGTGTATTACAATTCTATTACAATAGTATTCTGTGCTCACGCGATAAATACAATTCTGACGGCATCTTGGCACTTTCCATTTAAGCTTCTTGCAAATATCCAACTCTAAATAATTCTGTTTAACTAAAAACTTTTAATTAATACATTTAATACATCCTATGATAAGTCAAAGTATGTTTCCTGATTCATCTAGCTGAACTCAGTTCACCAGACCCGGAAATGTTGCCAATTTTGCCTTTCTAGTTAACCAGAGCTCTTTCTTGAATGATTTTTTTGAGTTTCTTTTTGATATAGTTCTAAATAATTGGTAACTAAATGTGTATGAAATTTGAATCGAAATAAACTTAAGAACATTTGTCAAAAGTCTAAATACTTTGGGATATATATCTCTAACATATCTTTGAATTACCTAAAAATCTTCTCTGAATAAAATAATTTCGAGAGAGCCTTGAATTTCAGGACACGTATTGACACTTATTATGTATTCGAAGACGTTTTCCACAATCTTTGGAAAAATTAATTCAAACATTTTTTCTCTGCCTTTAAGACAAAGAGACATAACTTAAGCCGAAGTCAGAGACAGAACTCAGTTATCATTAAATATTATTTGCTTTTACTTCGAGAATATTTATTCAGATTCTTAGAGCATATTATTGTAATAAATGTATTGTAGTTTAATATTCTTCATATATTCGTATATGAGTTGAATCTTGAATTAATATTCGTATTGCTGCACATTATTCAATTACCCTGGTCTTTAAGTGCGTCTTATATCGAGACTAATGAGTTTAACCTTTCGAGAGCTCAACTTTGGATCTGTTTTGTCGACTATTTTATTCAAAGTAAATGGAAATTCAGAAAATAAGATAAATTTATTCTTATGTCGAATTCAATTTATTGGGATGTTCTGGATATTTGATGTACGCATCTTTGATCAAAAGTTGGGTCAATATTGTGGCCATGTCTTCGGCAATAGTTGGTCATCAAGTCGTGACCCATTAATTTAACTACTGGTCTGACCTGTGCCCGCCTTTTCCTAAACAGTCACAGATATGTTTGGCCGGAGTCAGCAATTTTTCACAAATACTTTCTCCGATTTCAATATTGAATAATAGTCACGAATAGCAATAAGCAATAAGCTAGATCAGTCCAGATTTGCTCTTTTAACGAACAATTCAAGCGAATAGTATAGTCTTTTGTTGAATGACAGAGATTGTCAACAGAATCAGTTTACCCAATTGGAAAGGACTGGCAATCAATGAATATCAATAACATTAACGTTAGACTCATTTCAAGTGCTGATCGAAGTATCGAATATCAGCGAACATCCAAAGTATCCAAAATAGATATCATATGAGAAACAGTTATTACTTATTGAGTAAACAAATACTAATGAGAAGAAAAATCAATGAAACACATCATAAGGACTGGACTCAACTCATAAAGAACTGCATATAAATATTTTTTCCTCCTTTTATCTAATTTTGTGTCAACTCTGAACTGAGTTATAACACAGAATAAGTTATTCACAAATAATATCAAAACGTGGATATATTTTTTGAGCTCTTGGGGCAAATGTGACATCAAATGCATAACCGGTGGCGAAGAAAAGAGCGTCACATAGAAAAAAATATAGTAGTGTTCGCTCAGTCGACACTTAATTACATGAATTATTCAGGTCTTTGTCTCACACTTTCCTCTCCATTCAAATCCAAAGGCAATCTTCAGCCGAGAGTACAATTGAAATGAGCTCTAAATATGAATCAAAAATGAATTTTGTTTAATATATTTATTTTTTGCTTATCTCACAAAAAGTGTCTAAAATTAGAAAATCATTTGTTTAGAGGAGAGACTCATAATTCTTGTGATTATTAAATAATTGATGTATTTTTTAGGTAAAGGTTTCTCTTGATTTGGAAATATATTGAGATTAAGGAAAACACTATCACTTAATCCAATTGTTTGACTCCTTTGACTGATTTGGTGTCTATTTAGAAGAACTGTAATTGTGTTAAAACAACGAATAAATACTATAACAAAGAAGAAGAAATGTTGAGCCCATTCCGCTCTGGTATAAGACCTGACACAACAAAATATTATGTGATATAGATTTTCAAGTGTCGAAAGTCCTAACTCTTGAAACCAGTGGTGTTTCTTCCATTAGGGCTGTGTTTGGCCACAGCCTGACATACATCAGTCGGTGATGTTTGTCGAGACAAGTTTAAGTCGCCGATCAATCAATTAGGTCTTTACCACAAAATAAGACAATCAAAGAGCAAATCATGTGAACCGTCCAAAGAAAGAGAAATTCTTTTTCAAACAAAAATATACTTAAATTTATTCAATAGTTTTGTGTGTTTTCAGCGAAAATAATAAAATCCAATGATTTTATGGTTGAAATACTTTTTCAAAAAAGAAGAGAAAATTTCGTGAAATAGTCGCTCATATTCTGTGCTGTTCTGCCGATTGAAATAATATCTGATATTATTATTATTATTATTTCCATTGATTTATTTTAAACGATTTAATACCAAAAGAATAGAAATATATTCAATGACATCAGAAAAAAAATATTGAAGTGAATCGAAGTCAGTCAGTCGTGAATTTGTGATCCGTTCCCAACATATCCCGTATGTACTCTAATATCCGACATAATTACAACTGTTCTCCAGGAATGTGAGTCCAAAGACTCAGCAATTCCTCCATTTATTGCTTAAGTCTAGACTCGAATTCAGTGTTTTGCCAATCATTGGACTGAAAACTGATTTCACTTCAATAATATTTATTGTTTCGAAAATGATATGCTTTGAAAATTTTTAAAGAAGTTAATCTCTAATTGATCTATCACATTCTATCACATTCTATCATATTCTATAACTATTTCAATTTAGATTTTGGCCAATTCTTTTGTCATAAATAAAAGAAATATAAGAAAATTGAGATAGGTCACAAAAATAACACAAACATGATCTATAATCAAGTTTATAATTATAAGTTATTGAAATTTATGAAATTGTAACCCGGGTTTTGTTGACTACAATCTGCTTGGAAATAAAATCACGTGTAAATGTTTTCAGAAACAACATGAAAAATGATTGATAAACGTGCACATTTCAATCTAATTATATAATTTTTTTATATGAATGAAATGAAGACGAATTCTAATAAGAAGATCCCGCTTCAATTTTAATCGAAAATTGAATTTATAGATGGTATTAACTTGGTACTTCCAGGCTAGGTTTATGCAATAGAAAATATGACTAGCTAATCTCATTTAAATTAATATTTTGAATGAGACATCATTTTCATATTCGAGTGAAAATGATTTGATTAATGAATAATTGAGTGAAGAACTCGATTGAAGTCAATAAACATTTTTTGGGTTATTTGACTAAATTAGAGATGAGTCGCAAAAATATGTTCTCATAATTGGATTCTTTGGATACAAACAATTCGTAATTAAATTTAATACTTTTTTGTCAATTATTTCTTGTATTTAATGATTGAGTCAATGGATTCGCACAAAATTTTAATTATTTTATTTTACTATTCATTTGGTTATGATTTGGATGAAAGTCTGAAAACGACTTCTCTCTGGGCTTCCGTTCATATCATTATAAATGAGAGAATTTAAGTAATATTTGAGAGGAAATGACCCAAAAGTTAGTCAGTAATCATCTCTGGATTTGAATGCAACTGACCTGAAAGAGTCTGAGTATATTCGCCACCATTACCGATACAGAGCTGGAAGAGGCACCGATCACACCCACCACTGGCTTTCTGGGAATATAGAGTGGTTTACTCATATCAGCGCATTGGTAGTCATTGATTTGGTTGTCGACAGTCGTTAGACTAGACTTCACGAATTCCATCGTCTGTTCCAAAGCGTATGTATCGCGAGAACACGTGTCCAGTATGTGACACCCTGTCCAATTAGAATCTCAATTAGAATTGTCATTTGCTCAAATCAAGTATAGCCAAGGTATTTCGTTTGCAATCTGAACTAATTATTGAACCCGAGCCGAAAATCGGTAAGAATGAGGTGACTCCTCATTCAATTAAAAAGTGTTTATTTAACGTTAATTGCATTCTGAATGGGTTGAGTACGGATGAGCACATGAGCATGCAAACATCCAAATTGCTAAACTATTTTGATTAGTCCCTACATAATCAGCATTAGCATGGTCAACCTAATGAAAGAATTTCGTTGCTTTTCTAAAAAGTTATTTCGCAAAACAAAAGACTAATTGAACTGAAATAATGTTTTTGTGAAACTTGTAATTAAGTGCTCGATTAACTTCGGGTCTAATTTACATTTTTCTCCGACTCATTATATTTTTCTTCAATTTCTTTAATCTGTTCCCAAATTTTTGATTAAATTTTGAATCTTAAAGAAATCAATTATAGGAAAAATAGTTGTGTTTTTGATTTTTTAAAGTAAATCAAATCGATTCAAAACCAGATGCCAACCACTAAATCATTATTTTTGAGTAAAGAAAGCACTTTCTTAGAGCTATTATATTATATTAAGTTTTGTTATTTAATTTTAGTGAAGTCTGTATCAGACGTTTCAATCCACAGAAGGCTTAACACATTTTTCAATTAATTTCTGAACCAAAAACTCATTGAATTTTAAGAATTTAAGCCAAAATTATTATAATGTTTAACATTTTTATAACCAATTATTTTAATTTGAAATTCAAATTCTGACTCCTTTTTGGTAATATTTTGACAAAACTTCTAATTATTTTCTTAATTGGATTAAAATTAATGAAACACTTCAAAGAAAATATTTTCATAAGTAATAATCAAAATTGTGATTACATTTGATTTGTATTTCAAGACTAGGGATCCGATGAGAGATGTTCTGAAATGAATGCAATCCTTTCCCCAATCGATTCATTTTGTCAGATATTTTATGGCATAATCTCATATGTAATGCAATTTATGTATAATTTTATTGAACAAAAAGTTTTAACCAAAATTCTGAACAAATCATTAAATGTCGGAAAAACAAATTTGAGAGATGAATGTGAAGTCTTATTTGTGTTTCACTCATAATAATCAAAATATTGAAGCTTTAAATTTTCGTTAATTTGCTACAATTCAACATAAATGGTGTAAATTGTGCATGCTCACATCAAAATAATCAAAAGAGATCCAATTGCTAGGTACAGAAAAGGAGCAAATTGGATGAAAATATCTGTGTTTGTATTAGTCTCCGAAATCTTGCAAAAATTGACTCCCAATCCTGACGACTTTTCCAGATGCTACTCCCGTTCCTGCCCAC
>JAQGBD010001743.1:0-13583 GCA_034698165.1 Punctoribates punctum | reverse complement strand
AAAGCGTTGGAGAGAGAGAGAGAGAGAGAGAGAGAGAGAGAGAGAGAGGGAGAGAGAGAGAGAGAGAGAGGGAGAGAGCTCTATCCATTTGGTAGTGAACGGAAGAGTGGGTCTGTTCATTGGGATGTGAGTCACGTATTGGGTTAATATGGATTAATTACCTGAATTAATTGTGTTGGTGTGAGCGTCGGCAACAGTTCGCTTTTCACCGGGGTTTGCACTGTTGGCTGGACTCGAATCGGAAGGACGTGAAGAACTATTGAACAAACTGTGACTACGATGAGAGTGGAGCCGATTGTGTCTCAATTTAATCAACTTATGGCGTTGAGAATTGTTTATAATACTTGGCGTCTGTTTTCGCACATTAGTAGTAACCGGACTGTTGTTCGACTCATTTATATTATTATTAATATTATTATTATTATTACTATTATTTAAATTATTTATATTACTATCTTCTGTTGGATTGTCATCACTATTAACAGGTATTTGGTTATCGATGTCATCCAAGTCGTCATCACTGGTATTGAACGCATTTAGTCTACAGTTCTCTTTATTACTACAAGAGTTCACTTTATGGGATATAAACTTCAAGATGTCCTGTAATGCGAACTCTCGCTGACAGACACCGCAGACGAGAATATCCTGACATAACGTCTGGTGCTGATCACGTGCTGGAGAAGAGTCTGTTTGTGTCCCTCCGACTGTTGGTGAAGTGATTGTCGTCGAAAGTGATGTCTCGTCCAAAGCTGTCGAAGAGGAAGAAGAAGAGTTCGAAGAAGACATTAGTTTTAGTTTTGCGAGAATTTCAATATTTTAAGCGAAAACTCGACAATAAATTTATATTTATTTGACAGTAAGTTGTGGTCAAAACATAAACTATGGACAGAATGCATGGCATAAACTGGACAACTGTCCCAAAAAATAGTTACACACAAACTGAGTGTTGGCTCAAACATAACTGAGCGCTGGTCTGGTCTGCTGTGGTCTAGACATTTATAGGTCATTATTTAGAAGTTAGTCGACCGGACCAGACCTTGGGCTCTAACGCACACTCGAACCACCAAAAGGACGCTTTAGTCGTATAAATATTAACAAACAGTCCGAATGACATAAAAGTGAACAGTCATATGAACAGTCATAGACTCTGACGAACGGCACAATTGGCAGTCGGTCTAAAAGTTAAACGTAAAGTCCTTCCAACTGACCAAAAGTTGTTTACTGTGTTATTGATATGAAGGCAGTGAAGTACTGACTGTTGTAATCAAAATTTAGGTCAACCGGATGACCAGTGAAGCCCTCCTAAGCCATAGGTATTGCCGTTAAGGCCATCCAATGTAAGACACATTGCATTCACTGCTCTTTTTGTTATCAAAACTCTCAAAGCAATCAATAATACAATAATCAGTCATTCATTGCAATCGCTCTGAATTGGAATCAATTCATTGAATGATCAAAAAGTAATTCAACATATTTGTGACCATTAGGACAGCCAAAGAACAGACACATAGCAGAGCATAGTTGACAATATGTGTTACTAAAAAAGCGGTATAACAACAAAAATAAAAGTCCGATCTCTGCAGCTGTGATACAACCAGTGATACAACAGTTAGCCCTACAAACAGCAAAACATTTTACTTTCAATCAAATATTAAATTTATCCCAGAATTGGATAAAATACACGATTCGGGGGCTTTCATGACATCAATGGTGGCAATCATCGCAATTGATTCCATAAAAAACATATGAATTCCTACGAAACACTCTATGGATGAACTCAACCGAAATGACTCGACTAAGACCTCAACCAAAACAAAGACACTTCTAATGGATTAAACCGATTGTCAATAGGCTTCTGGTCAGAGATCACTCTAGTGGTGAGTCTGTAGGGGAGTGCAGCTCATTGTAATCAAGATTATATATCATTTGGATATATTGGTGACAATCGATTCCCTGATGTAATATAATGTAATGCAATTCCAATACAGACCATAGAGAAGTCCATAGCTCTGTCGAGTATAGACTGTGCACTCATATGACAAAAGAAGAGCCCAAAAGGGAGAAGAAAAGAATCCAATTGTCATCTGAAGGCAGGGATGGGGATAGAGATTCGTTGGCTTATTATTAGTGCTCATCAACTGATAGTCAGCGCTCGGCTGCTCTCTGGGCTGGTATTGAGAACAGTCATTGTGGAGAGACTAAAGTTAGCTGATGTGCTGTTCTCTGCGAATTGGGTTTGGGTGTGGGTCCAACTTTTCATCTCATTTGATCTGAAACTGCTCTGTATTGCAATACACGTGTGTTTTGTCAGAACTCACTTCAAAGCCATTACATAAGCAAATAGACAGCAATAGTGAGCACTGGTATGAGAGCGCTCAACATTACCACTACTGTAAAGCACAAGTCTTTCTATAATTAGCTGGTCTGCAGCGGACCTGACCTTAACTGGCGAAGAGTAGCCTGAATTTATTTTTAGTATCGCTGCCATCACAAGCAAACAGCTCTTCTCACAGCACTGGCAGTTGAATCGGTATATGAACTGAAAGAAAATAAAGTCTTAGCTAACAGTGCAGTGCATCCGCCAAATAGCAAATGCTGTGCTGTAATGCTGTGCCGAACGCCTTTTGCCAGAAACTAAACTTTACTTTACTTTTAGGTACCTTAAGATGCGATAACATAACTCATGATAAAAGTGCGTAATATAAACATCGCCTCCAATACTGACAATACCAACAGTGCCTGCGATATGTGATGCGCCTCCAATGCCCATAGTTGGAGAGCTGGCACCGTTCACCTACTCATAGGGCAGAGCGCTGGCTATTGAGGCCTCTATTGTTTCATTGGGTGGTTATCGGGTCAAGAAAAGGACAAAACCATTTGATAATAATTCCATTATTTGTTGTGTTGTCTCTCAACTCATACAACACCCGATTTCCTCCAACAGACATAACCCTATTTAATGATGCGTTAAATCATATTAATTATTATCACAAAAACACAGCAAAACAAATGCAATGTTTGCCTAAACGGAATTCGCCCCAAATTCTAGGCCTTCCCATCATCTGATGATTTACAACCAAGAATTTTGTAAATATGAACTTGGTTATGATTAATGCTAGAGTATTCGGGAATTCCTGTTCACGGATCATGTGATGGAACTAAGTTTGGACATTAGTGCCAAAATGATACCAATGGTTATTTTGAGTCAAAAGGGAAGAAACTTTTGGAACCAAAATAAGATTCTGCTGTCATTCGGATCTCACAAGAGATGAGATTTTTTTGGTTGAGTTGAAAATTCTTTCGTCTCTGAGGCAGACATTTGTATAAGAAGTGATCAGAAAATGGTTTGCATAGAAAAGCAATGCATTGAATGTTATATAAAGCAATGAATACTCAGTATATGTTTGTAACGTAATATAAAGTACAGTATTTTATAAAAAGCGAATTCCATTCCCCCAGGATAAATTCGTGACTTTCTAATAAGACAAGAAGAAAGAGGGGACAGAAGGGGGCAGATGATAGTGAGAGCCCAGCTCTGAGAGCGCACAGCCTAATAACGGTTTATATTATCGAATGCATATTCGCTGCGAACATGTAAGGCATGTATGGGTTGCCATAGAGAACGATATTCATTTCACTCATGCAAATGAAATGGTCATAAGTATAATCATTTAGAAAATAAGTTCGTTTCCTCTCCACTTTCTTTCGCCTGATATGGTCTGCCTGTGCTATGCCTGTGCGTCTTATATCTGTGGAACTGATAGCTAGTGATAGCGCTGTTGGCTTTGTTGCAGTTGTGGCTGTTTTGGCGTTTTGTCAGATAATACTCAGTATAGCCATTCGTTGTTCTACTTTCAGTTATATTTATATATCAGTTTATATAAGCATTTTATGCATCACATCGTATGTAAGGCTATTCCTAACATTAAGGGATCAAATAAATAAGTCAGTAGTCAATAGTCAGTCCTCACAACCGATATTTCAGTCAAACATATTTTTCACTTCACTTTATGATCGTTGAGTTTCGCATCATTTCGAGACTCAATTTGCTATTTAAGTGATTCACATCCATTAGGTTCTGGTCTTTGCGGTCAATCATAACCTGGCACTCAGTAATAGCCTTACAGACCATTACCAATACCGTTACGCTGAGTCATAGTCTTGAGGGGATCTTCGGAGGCCAACCAACAGCACAACTTTTTTTAAAGAAGTAAAACTAAATACTTCCAGACATAAAGACGTAATACAAATGCAATCCAATATTTTCCTTTCAATCTCTCTCTCTCTCTCTCTCTCTCTCTCTCTCTCTCTCTCTCTCCGCGACTCCCTTTTAAGGCATTGATAGCCCGTTCGCATCCATTCTTTGCTTTTCTGCTCCCATGAGAGTATCTCCGGCAGCCCTTAAAGAGGGGGACAACTGGCGGACAGCGAATATATAAAGTGAAAGGCGAATGAAGTGAATGACCGCCGATTGAGTAGAAATGAATTTCGGGCCTCTTTTGGCTCTCCTTCTGTAAGATTGCGAATATATTATATAACTGTCTGATGACCTAAACCTAACATTTTGGTCCAAAGTGCGCTGCAGGCCGTATAAGGCAATGGAGTTCTGCCAAAAGCACTGATCAGGGGATGGAGTGTGCGAGAGCATAAGAGCACAAGAGTATACAAGAGCATAGAGGGACGCAGCGAAGGTCGTCGACCGCCAGACCATTGAGTAGGGATTCCTTCATTGCACAGCATATCAAGTGATATGACTTAAAACTAATGACTGCATAACCAAGACTTAAGTTATTTGTGTGTCTGACTGACTGACGGCTAATCCCAGAGCCGGTCACTCATCGGCTGTTTTGCTCCTTATTTATGATTAAATAATGAGATAATTCTGAGGATAATATTCTCAAAGAAAATACTCTAAACAAAAGTCTGTGTATTGGTATGACCTCTGTTTGAGTCATGTGTTGAGAACGGCATAAATATCTGATAACTCTGAGAGATTTCAGGTCTTGTTGTGGGCTTTGCTCGAGTGGTCGGATAACACTTATAAGACTTGCCAATGAAAAGGTCATCCAGTTATGCAAGTGAAGGAATGTCCACCCGGAGCAACAAATCAGACCAGTTTTTGGCTCTGCAAAGATGTTTGCCGCGTGATTGTGCCCACAGGCAGGTGCTTGACCGTCCAGCTCATAACGTGAGGCACCGGCACTCTATCTAATAAAGTGGTCGCGAAGAGGCCAACAACTGGTTAGACATTTTTAAACTTTTAGCACATCTTATGGCCAATGAATGCAAACCATTACAACATATAATAAACTGAACAGAAATGCCGTTTAACCGATGAATACCTGTGCCGTCACAAAACGCTTTATTCATTATTGGGTCACTGATCGGATCGCCTCTCATATGCCTCGACTAATAACTGTACAAAAACCCAAACAATAAGACGATTGAAAGGCCTTTCCACCAGATTTCCCAATTCTGCGCTCCTTTTCCGGTCACTAATACTATTTGAATCAATTGCTTAGAAATAATTATGTGCTGTTCTATGTGTGTGTGCTCTCAATAATTAATAGGTTTGACTTTTCCCAAAAAAATTGTCAACTTTTGAAATATGTTTTTTGGCATAAATTGAAAGCATTTAACGTACGAAACAACTGTTACTTCATTTCATTCGCTTTAGACATAGTTTTCCTGAATTTACTTTCAATGAAATCAATTGAGAAAATAATTCAAATTTCTTATCAATAATTCTTCAATGGCTTCAAATCAATTGTGGAGAACAAGAAAAATAAAGTGAAAAAAGTGGGAAAATTAGTCATATATTTGATGAATTGAGTCAAACAAGAGATAAGATAATGAGTGGCAAAAAATTGATTTAAGAATAAATAAACAACAAATTCAATGATATTTAAAAAGATATAATCATTTGTTCCAATTTTTTGGTCATTTCATTAGCGAAAAGACTTGTTTTCCAAATGAGTCTTCACTTTCTCAGAATAATTGTTTAATTTGAAAATTATAATAATTTGTGTAATAGTGTAATAGAGGCGATAATTAACGAAAATATGTTCAAAATGTTAATCAGACATCATTTGAAATCAGGATTTGTTAGTGTCTCTGAAAAACCACTTATTTGTTATTACATAAGAATCGTCTAAAAGACTAAAACTGTCGAAAATATGTCATAAGACTTAAGGATTTGTTAGTTTTTTATTTGGAAATTCTCTCTCTTCTAATGCTTAGTTCAATACGACTTGAAAACGATTTGAGGTCAAGTGGTTGGCAGTGCCTACAAATATGCAAACATTCACTGCTTATGAACTTTGTTATCAATTGATGAAAAACTATTTGGTTTTGTATTTTTACTTTGTTTTATTAATAGGCGTATTCGCTGTCGGACGCAGGAGAGGGATATTTTTAATATTTGCTGACCCCAAGGTCAGTCTACGCTTATGCAATGGCACTCGAGACCAATTGCGTCTTCAGTAGTGGCTCTCATCGGACTGTTGGCAGTCACAGAGTGTTGGAGCTCTACAACAGTACAAATGTATGACTTAATGGCCGCCACTTATTAACTAACGAACGCTAACACAATATAAAGAATGTGAACAGAAATTGAACATAAATTTTGTTTTATAAAAAAAAAGTTGCAAATAGTGTACAACCCCTGCAAAGACGAGATTCATGTAGAGATGGACCGGGACTGAAGAGCCCATCCCTACATTTGAGCCAACTATTAGATGAATGGTTTGCTCTGCCATGTATTCGACTGCATCCTACATATCCTACATTGATAGTGATAGTCATGGTCATTTAGCCAAGCCTACGCTTACATAAGGACATCGGGTTGTGAGAGTTGTGGGCACACACCCTAACCAACATATTCTCGTTTAGACAAATTGAGAAACTGCCCAAAGAATGGCACAAAAAAGCAATGAGTAATCCAAAAATCAAAAGATATGAAAATTTCGAAATTACTAAAAGCACTCAGACTTTAAACCCAACGATTTTCAGAGTCTTTCCTCGAAGACACACATTTGTTGCATAATATTCCTCGCAGTTGTCCCTCCAATAGCCCCCGTGTGTGGCTTTTATGCATATTTTCAATGGATTGTGCATTGATTGGGTCAACAACATCATCAAGAGATGGATGGCTCGATGGGAACCCAAATAAATGCAGTGATTCTAAACGAGTAGCCATACGTTAGGGAGAGTTGGGTCGCGACTTAGAAGAAGGAAAGGAAACCTCTCTTATGTGATATAAATTTTATTAAAAAAAACGCTTATATTATATGAGAGTTCGTCTCTACTCTTATTTTCAAATATTTTTTGGCAAACAGTCTCTGAATAATTTGAAGTGAAAGGTAGGGCAGAGTTATGAGGCCTATGAGCAAAAGGAGAAGCAGTATTCGGGAGCAACGGGAGCATCAAAAATGATCATTTGATTGCATAATATCGCCTGAAAGCAATGCAACGCCCAGTTATGTGTTGGCTCTGAGTTGTTTGGCTGTACTATCATTAGTGCGGTAGTGATTCTCAGAATGATTTAGAGGAAGGCAAGAGTTGTAGCTCCTCTTCATTAGTCCCTCTCTCGTACTGTCCGGTGAAAAATTGTCGGAATTGTTAAACAGGACGACGAGGAAAGAAATTAAAAGGAAAAACGTGAGGGAAAACAGTCGTAATTCATATCGATAACTGTGCAGAGAATGTGGCGGACGTGTCGGTCGCGCCCAACCAAATCACTGCTGATATAAAACAAAATTTGTCGATCTCTGGCTCAACACAGGCCTAACACAGGCTAAACACAAGGGCAGAGGAAAGACAAGAATAGCCAACTCATGAAAGCTAAAAAACGTTGGCCAACAGTACTGTGAGAATAGCTTTGGCAGCAATTCTAGTGTTGCGGACCCCCACCGGATCAGTACATCAGGTGTACAATAAATTCTTTGTCGAGTTTTTTATTTTTCTTGACCTTCAGTACAGCTTTTATATACGCATCGCCTGAATGTGGACACGCCGTCAGCAATATTTAGTGGTCCGAGAAGTGCTGTTCTTATATAACTAGTAATAGTCGAGTGAAGTGTATATACAAACATTGCATGCATTGGGCCTTCACTGCCATCCTTTCCCCCTTTAATGCAAACTGCGACCCCCTTAACATCTGAGCTCTTCTTCTGAACAAAGCCTGAGATATGCAACAGAACTACAGAACAGCACTACAGCTAAAAAAGGAACTCAAAGACCAATTGGACGCCCGAACCAACAGAAACTCAACGTTAGCTTAGGTTAGGCGCAGCTCTCAATTGTTGCTCTGATCGCACTTTTTTAGCTTTTTTCACGCTCTCAGACAACACATGATAGCAAAGTTAGAGAAGCAAAAGGAGAGAGAGAGAGAGAGAGAGAGAGAGAGAACAGAACGAGCATTGTATCAGAGATAGAGAGTGAGTGAGACCGAGATGGGGGCACATATAAAGAGAGAGGGGTGGCAATCAAACGGACCATCAGAGCCATCATCATGACTGGACCCGAGCACTGCAAGAGGAAATGCAGCTGTAGGGGGTTAGGGGTATATTTGATGGAGGGGTCAACAGCAGAAGGCGATGCCAAGGCATGCAACAAATGCAGGACTAAATTGTTTGATATAAAAGCAGCTGTTTTATCCATCAAACCAGCTCTGGCACCAGCTCAATGTGTGCTCGATCTGGCCATGCCTTTCCACACAGGCCTACGTACTTTAGATGCCCGGCCAGACCAACACTTGCCAATTGTTATGCAATTGTATTGAATCTTAAATTGAATTCACAATAAAATTCTCTTTTCTTGGGCTTACGATTGAACTTTAGAACGACCTGAAGAGAAGGGATGACCTCAACGACCCTTTTATTAAAAGAATTTTATAGCAAAAGTCTGGAGAAAATTCTGTTATCACTGAGAGGTTCGAGTGTTTCAATTGATATGACATAAGCTATCAAATGATTAGAGGCTATCGAAGGGCATTAAATGCAAAATAAAAAAATGCGACAATTTTTGTACTCAACAAATATAGCGGTCATAAGAAGTTGATTAGGATTTTATTATAACGTTTATATCCCGGCAACAAATACAACAAAAGTGGAATACTCTAAACCAAAATGAAATGAAATCAACTATTTTTCGCACTCGTGGTGGACATTCACACCAGTCATATATGATATACACATCTGGCAGATAAAAATATTGGACCAATAAAACCGAGGAATCAAACGTTTCTCATATAAAGGTAGGCATAGCAGGAATGGCAGCTCGAATAAAGGTACCTGCATTTATTAGGGGCACTCTTATTATTTAATGTAAAAGTAATAGTATTAGAGAATAGGGGACCAAATAATGTTATATTAAGGACGATGTGTTGCCAATTACATCAAACTATGTTTGCCATCGCAGCTGCATATAGTCAACAAACTGTTCACTGTATCTCTCCTTCAATTAAACACAATTCAGGAGAGAGAGAGAGAGAGAGAGAGAGAGAGAGAGAGAGAGAGAGAGACCATAACGTAATGCACTCTCATAATTAATGTAGGCCTGAATGATGGCCACCCAATAAAATATATATAAAATTCACCTGGCATTGCATTGATCACTAGTGATACTGTTCTTGGGCTGAGGAGAGCTCAGTCATCGTGACTTTGGACAAATGCTAGTCATTATGTTAAGGCAATGATTGCCATCGCATTCGACTTTTGTTTCGTCATAACTCGAATACAACTTTACTTTTATTGAATTTCGTACATATATTTGACACTTGTATTCAATACAAACAAATTTAGTATTTTATTCAATACGAATATACAAACGAATAGTCGATATATTATTTTTTTTCTGTGACAATGAATAATAAATCGATTGGAGAGCTCTGACACGATTACATGCATTTAAACCAAAGGATCGCTAATAAGCGATAGAATTGCCTTTCGTATCAAAATTCATAAAATTATTGAATTATTGCTAATTCTGATCACTTTTTAATGGCACTGTCCCTCAGATTAGTATTCAAATTAATTAATACTTATATTAATTGTAACATTAATTCCCAATGAAAAGGTTGACGACTCATGAATACTAAAATAATTCGGTAATGAGTGGCCTTTTCTCGATGTATACCAACGAGTCATCAAAAAAAGAGTAAAAAACACAAAAATATTAAAAACTTGAAAAAAGGGAAAAATCAGAGAACTGAGGAAAAAAATGTTATTTAATCAAAAAACGAGAGGACTTGAGAATAAAGTTAATGCATTTGCGATATTGTTTTGGATATGAAATAACTGATACTTTGAGCCATCGGTGAAAATAGCGAAATATAATGCGTTAACTGACGATAAATAATATTAGAGTAAAAAATAATAATAAGTAATATTAGTATTAATACATTAAATGTAATGTTTCTAATGTTTGGTCTAAATGCCAGTCGAAATGCAATGCGACTCCAAGTATGGCAAAAATGAGACGCTTTTCCTATCTGTTAGACTCAAAGCTGAGAGCATTACATATACTGTAAGTCCAGTTACGAGTCGTTACGACTCACACAAAGTTAAACATTAAATAAAAAGTTAGCGACAAAAAAGTTGGTGTTGGCTAACATTTATTTCCTTTAGTTTCCCATTGAAATTATCACTGATTTCCATGAATAGCCACACCCTTTCACCACAACTGACCAAATGGTCACTCAGCACTTGTTCTCTCAGTTGAACAATTCAACTGACCAAGGCTATCATTAGACACAAACAAAAACAGTCTTAAGTTTACTTTTTTAGATTCTGTTTCTTAGACTGAGAGTCAAATAGAGGCAAAAACATTAGAAAAACATTTGTTTGACATTAAATTCTAGTGAAATAAGAGAGCTAGGTGAAAGTAATTGAGTTGACTTACAATTGACTAGTCGTTTGCGAGGCTGAGGGTTTTCCTGCTTCCTTCGTGACATTTTTTAAGGCGAACCGAAGAAAAAATGATTTTCGCTGATATTTTCTGGTGTTTTGGACGACGACTACGGACTTAACAGAAGAGCAGTGCAGGCATTGCAAGCATTGCTTCTCTTCTCACTTCTCTCACTCGATGTGTATGTTATGTGTTGTGTGACTGTTGTGTATATATAAAGCCAGAGTATATATATTGTATGTGTGGTGTTTGTGTCGATTTATGGCGTGCAATGGCTCTCAACAGTGCTATTGCACAGAGAAAGATGGCCGGACTTGAAGCCAAGGAAACACCACAAACGCACTGTTACGTGATGGTTACGCTGCTGGCGAGGGGGCAGTCCTGACAATCGACGAACTCAAGACCCCAACTCTATGATGAGAAATGCGAGTAATGCTATCCGTTCCCAATGATAGCCAACAAGCGATCTATGGGTAGTAGTACTCTCTATCAGCACAGATACAAATACTGTCCTTCACTGGTTGCCACTTAATTATGCCAATAGTTTGATCCAAGCAATCAATTCTAGCCTTCACTCAATTGTCTTTATCTCAAACACTTTTTAACACTTATTCTTAGTTTTTCACCGAATTCTTTAAAAATCTTTCAAACGATTCTTTTCTTCTCTCGATTCTTGAGTTCAGTTCAAAGTCCACATTAATTATTGATTTTTATTGTTTATCATTAAAGTAATGCCAAAACTTTTTTCGTCAGTGATTTTTCACTTCTTATTGATTCAATTACTGATAACAGAGATCAAGAATTCTGTTATTATTATTATTTATTACTCCAAATGTTAGATGACTTTTAATGTTTGTTTTTAGAGTAAATTAGGTTTAAATTAATAGAGAATCAAATGTTTTTCAAATGTTTTTTTCTTCTTCTCTTTTCTCTATATTATTAAAATTTCAAATAATGACAGACATCATACATCGCTACAGCGATTGTCTTCTTTGGTAACATTCAAACACTTATCTCTTATGTCCGGTTCTTATCGGCTTTGGTGTGGTTTCCATTGAAAGTTAGTGCCGTTACGTTGTGTTGTTTCACAAGTTATGATCGTTTGACTCGAAAATTATATTTTATTTAGTTGTGTTCACTCCAATACTTGTTGACATTATTAGGTTGAATGAGTCCAAAAGGGCCACAAAATACCAATACAAACATCAATAATAAATAGAGAAAAAGTTTCCCACTGTTTAGGACTGATATGTAATGAAGTGATAGTCGGTATGTGTCGGTCGGTCAGTGACTCGAACAACAAATCTCTCTTTTCTGAAGATTAAATAACTTTTTATATCAGACAACAAATGAATCGCTTCTCGATAACAGACTTAAGTTTTCAGATGAGGGCTTAGACCAGACTTTTGGCTGACTTTTTCCAATTTCTTAAGTTTAAAGAGGATCACAACTGTTTTATATGGTGTGCGCCCACGACTGGCGAGTCATTTGGACACAAAATTGAGAGCGAAATATATCAAAACTTTTTTTCATGAATTTAGAAAAGAGCTGCTCGTGAGAGCTCCTACTCATGAATGGGGTATCCCTTCGCAAACCACAAATAAAGTTGGGCCGGACTTGTATTTTGGTTACTGGAAAGTAGGCCTAACACTAACACAACTCGTCATTCGATGTGAACGAAAGTCGATTACGAAATGCATTTAAACACAAAACGCATATATAGTGAGTGTCCCTAAAATAACATTTCGCGAACACATTGGAAGAGCACTGGGAGAGTGACAGTGCATTACCGTTGCATTTGGCGAAGTGCTGGTGAGTTGGCTCCAAACTACTATCAATGACCGAAATGCATTGCCAGTGCAGTCATTGCTGTTGTCTGTCTATGTCTGCACTGGTATTACTCTATCACTAATGCATTGGTTTTTTTGTGCGCATTCCCCGCATAGCCCTTACGATTCTGATAGAGGAGTGGTCACGGCTCACACGTCGCCGACCACAGGTCATACCCACACTGAATGATTGGTGCACAACCGCTGAAAGACCTGAGGGCACTAAAGAAATCATCGCTCGCCCTAAGACTTTGTCGCACCGGTGATGCTGAGCACCACTATAGCCAACATATCGACGACAATCACTCTATGACTTTAGATACCAATTAATGTGAGACTCACTGAGAGCTCAACTCTTCATATTCTCAAAGCCAGAGCACAGATAAAAAGTTTTCAATTGAAATGACACTCAAATCAAATCATTTGTGGAATGAGTGAACTGATGATAAAAATTAGTTCTCATCCCTTCCCTAAAGTGAATGCAAGGCTTCTCTCAACTGATTAGCACATGTTTTAAAGCGTTACTAAAAAAAGTTGTCTTAATGTTAAAACATTAGATCGCATCGAAATTTTCAGTGAAGTGCATCACAAATATCGCGCAAGTCTTGAGTGACTCAATCAAATCAAATCTAAAACTCTTATATTTTAAAGTTAAACGTCTTTTGAGATCATATCGAATATTAAAAGCTCTGTCACATGATATCAATGTTTATTTGCTTTCAAATATTTCCCCAATCAATACATCAAACATATGAGAGTCACAACTCTCTGATTATTGAGCAAAAGGTTTTCATCTGTAGGCTGTGCTCGCAATTAGTGAATTTGAATGATAAATAGGACGCGCGC
>JAQGBD010001742.1:0-13583 GCA_034698165.1 Punctoribates punctum | reverse complement strand
GAGTGTCGATTAAATAATATTTAATTTAAAACAAATGACGTCAATAACCCCTTTAATTATATTAAATAATAAATTTCAAATATTTGCCATAATCTTCACATTTGAATAAAATAGATGGTTGATTAACCATGATAATCATCATTATTTAACTTGTTAACTCGATTTTAATTTTTCTTATAATCCAAAGCAATTTATTTAAATTTGATTAAAATAACGTAATTTGTGTAAACCTTTTGATCACATGTTTTGTTTTGTTTGGTTTTTGTTTATTTACTCCAAAATATAAATTAAAAATAATTGAAATTATATTCACTTTTAATTGTATTATAGATCTCTATATTAGTGCAAAATGTGTTTAACACGACTCTGACATTACTCGGGTTTGTCTTCAGTTGAGTGACAACTAAATTGACGGCAAAAATGTTGTCACAAGTGATCCGCTCTTTAAACAGACAGACATTTAAATCGATTCAAACCCAGAATTATGTGAAAAGGTTTTATTCAAACCAAGAGTTGAATCAGAAGACAAATTCCAATGAAGACAACGACAATACAGAAAAGTTTTACCAATTCAGCAATGATTGGGACGAAACGACTCGAGTATATCAGGAATACTATAAAAGATATTACGATAACTTCAAAAACAAATTCGATAACAAGAGTAGTGACCGACAGACGGACGACAATAATCACAACAAATCCCGAAATCAGAGAAATAACGAAAAGTTTAACTCAAACTCCTATTCGTTCAATGAATGCAAATACCATTTACTGACTCTAAGACTTCTTGAAAAAGTCGGATATATTGTAAGTATTTCACCAAATCATAAATTTTCAGTTAATTCTGGCCTTAATTGCTCTCAATTTGTTGTCTTTTAATCATTTCTTTGATTATCTTTCGGTTTATTTTTGAACTTTATTTCAATTTAATTATAACTCTTTTCTATTGTTTTTGAAAGATTTATGAGACTATTGTGAGTATTGCTCAATGATTATGACGTTAACCACTTAGAAGATTATCTCTGATAAGAGTTGGCACTCAATCAGCGATTCTTCAGTTTGTTGTTTACTTTCTTCTAGTGGTGAACACAGACTCGAGATTTAGCTCTTAATTAGTTATTTGAAAGTAATTCTGATTTCGAAAACATGTGCTAAACTCCGACCCCAGTTCTAAAAATAGCAAGATTATATGAATTCGATACTTTCAGGGTCATTTTGCACCTATTTAATTGAGCAAACTATTTGACTAAACCCCTAAACCTCAATATATTAGTCTAATGGGAGGCCATCACAAGTGGTGCTAATCATCGAAAGTAATTTTGTTTTTTAACAAAATATTATTTTTTACGTCAAAGATATGACAATATTTTGATAATGAAATGAGTGATGAGATCTTCCATCTGTTTGTTTCCAATTAGTCTTCAGTTTGATATTTATTGATAAATAACTGTCTCTTCGGTTCTCTAAACATATGTTTCTTCTAAATAAATAATTTGATCTCAACTTTAATTTCATTTTAAGCTTTTGTTTTGTAGTGAAAACTGATTTCGATATTAAGTTCTTATCTTTAATTCTTTTTTTATTATCATTAATCAAAATATTTGAATTTAATCCTGAAAAGGGCGCCGCTATTGTTGTGGGCTTCCATTTCGAAAGTCCGATATACTACAGCCGACAGCGCGCTATAATCAACACTTGTGGCCAATTGGAGGGAACGGCCAATGATTTCGACGGTTCGCAGAAAGTTTGCGGAAATTGCAAATACTGTTCCGCATTATTCTCTAAACTTAAGGTGTTTTCGGCGCCCATCAGAAACAGTTATGTCTTCTCTAAATCGAGTAAATTCTTGAACTGTCAGAAGATCACTGAAATCCCTGAAGAGAAAAGCAGTGATCAAAGCCATGACGAATCCACGGATGAAATTCCGCTCACATTTAAGGCAATCGAACAACAATCGGATCCGATCGAAGAGATCTGCCAACAGTTGCGGACGGCGTCCATTGATTATATCGATCGACTCAATAATATGATCGGCATTTCTCTCATCGAAAAAGACCCGAACGAAGCGATGCGGTGCTGGGGCTCTACCAAATCAAATTCTGGAGCGCTCTTCAATATGGGGGTCGCTTTTGAAAGAGGACTCCATTCAAGTGACGGCGTTCCAGACCTTAAACAAGCCTTCGATCACTACGTGTTATCGGCGTCTATGGGCCATAAAATTGCAACTTATAACTTATCCCTCTTCTATCTGTTTGGAAAGGGAGACGTCGTTGGCGTTGACTACAATAGAGCAGAAGCTCTCCTAAGAAAAGCTTCTGAAATGGGGGTCAAGTCAGCCGAGGATTACATCCAACTGTTAGAACAGAAACGAAGAGCTCAGCTCAAACCCAAGACAACTATGAGGAGCTCAGCCTCGGCTCCAAATCTGACGTTTTTGAGCACTTGTTTCGAGTCATATAATAACGAAAATACAAAAATATATTCTCAGAACTTAAGTATTGCGAACAGAGTTTGAAAACATTATTTTCACTCAATTTTGGTTCAAATCATTGAATTTCAATCCCTTTGTTTGTGTTCATTATTTTTTGTTAAATCATTAATTTGTTTAATTAAAGTTCAATTATTTGAGATTTTCGCTGAATCTAGTCTTAGAGTTCTTCGAATTTCAGTTAATTATTATATGACTTGAAGTTTGCATTAATTTTGTTTAAATCACTTAATAATCATTTATTATTCAAACTTAGAGTTGACGACAATTTTGTGTAATTTTTTGCTCATTTGATTAGTTGTTTAATAAATTTGAATTCAATTTTCTATACAAAACTCATGTTTTCCTATATTTTCAAATCAAAGCGCTTTTGAAACTTTTCAGACATCTCCTCACCGAAGGAAAGGTAGGAATCAATAGCTATGAATAAAATATGACCAAAACAAAGCCATTATCTCATCTCATGAGTCATTTATCGTCGATTCCATCGTTTATTCATTGATTTGATAAATATTTGTCCGAATAATTTATTACCATTAGTTTTGATGGCTTTTACTGATTATTGCGTTTTTGTTTGTCTTCTAATAAAATTGATGTCCCTTTTGGTCATCAGAGCTGAAGAAATAAAACTATCGCCCAATATATCAGTTCATACCTTACTTCCGATGAGCCATAAATATAATGATTGGAATTCAATAAATGGTTGGAAATATTTGAAACAATTGATTGATTTTTAGCTAATTGTCTGTCGAATAGACTGCAGTTCCCCTTTAGGTATGATTGACGGCCTCATTCATGACTGGCAACTGAGCGGGTCTTCAAATTTTAACAAAGACCCCAATTGTAACGCCAAATACGCCAGAATTAATATGTGGCCCGGAAGGGGGTGGTGTCCCGACCCTAATAAGACCGGACAGTATTTGCAAATTGATCTTGGCTTCAGAACTGCTTTCAATGGCATCATAACTCAAGGCAGAGCTGATGGCAAGTCATGGATAAAGAATTATTACCTTCTTTTCAGTGAAGACGCAAACGAATGGATTTACTATAACTCGAAGCAAAAAATTCTGGGAAACAAAGACTCGAATTCATTGCAATACTTCCTCTTTTCAAATGTCATTATTTCCCGTTTCGTCCGAATCGAAGTGATTTCATGGCATAACACTCCGGGTCTTAGACTCGAACTTCTTGGATGTCGTAAATGTGATTCTCTTATCAATTATCCCCCGAGAAGTGTATATAAGGCGTCGAGTGCTCGCAATTGGCCACAAGACGCCTACTGTTCTCCAGAAAACGCTTTTATTGATGGCTCCGTTGGCTGGTGCGCCAAATGGAATAACCAACACCAGTGGATTTCAATTGATCTAGGACCGCCGGCTCTTATTATTGGTGTAGTTACGCGCGGAAGTGGAGCACCCCATCGAAAACATTGGGTGACGTCCTTTTCCATCTCATATTCAAATGATTCCCTTCGGTGGACATTCTATAAGGAAGACTCAAATCTAACAAAAATCAAGAAATTTGGGGCGAATATGGACAGAGAGACAAAAAGATGGCATTTCTTCGACACTCCGATTATCGCCCGATTTATTCGCTTTAATCCAATCACTTGGAAGTCAAGGATCTCAATGAGAATTGGAGTCATTGGATGTCTTCATCAGGGGTTGTGTCCAAACGGCTTCTTCAAAGTCAATAATAATAGCGAATGTGGTATATATTTACCAAAAATAATATTGTTTTTGAACTGATTTGAGATATCTTTTGTGGAAATTCTAGTGCCGAACCTATCTTTCCAGAGAATGACCTGGATAAACGACAAGAGACATTTTTGGAGTAATTGGGAGTTCGGAAATTCAAACTATGCGGTCGACGGCTATGGAGACTATGAAAAGTCAACGCAGAAGTGCGCTCTTCTCGACAACTATTTCGTAGAGACCCCCATATGGATGGTTGATCTGACCGAAGTGGTGGCCATTCATGGAGTGGTAGTAGTCTCGTGGCCTCAACACTACACTCAGAATCATATACAGAGACTGACCATTGCTTTCGATAATTCAAAATTCATAACTCAGAACACAAATCAAAGTCTTTGGGAATCACTGAAAATTTGTGGTCAAATAAGTATCGAACAGTTGAGGACCAGTTCACGGATTCATATAAACTGTGAAACACATGCCATCGGAAGATATGTATATATCATAGCGTTTGGTGACGACAAATATTCTCGCCTTTTATTCAGTGCTATTCTCTGTGAAGTCTATGTTTATTGAAAATTCTGTACAAAACAAAAGAAGAACTGATTTATGGGAAAAGTTTAGTCAAAGGATACTCTAAACGAGAAATTCATGAAATGATGACTAAATACTTGATTTACATCACATCCCGACAATTGACGCTTCAAATAGTTTTTACCATAAATTAGAGGATATCTAAACTTCCTTTTGTTTGTCCAAAAAAGCATTATTTGCCATAAATTAGTTAAAAATCTGCTGTAAATCTCATTTGTTTCAAATGGAGAATAAATTGGATTAATAAACATTTAAATATGATTAAACTAATCTTGATCGTTTTTCTTTCACTCGGTCAGTATCGCTACAACCAAGTATTTTAATTTTGATTCTAATCTTCTTTCTAAGTGTTTTGTGACGAGGAATTATATGTAAATCAGCCAGATGCTATTAGCCATGGAAATTTGGAGAGTCGAAATTGTGCCGGTGAGATTTTGCATTAAAAAATTACTAAGATCATGTTATAACCTTTCGAAACAGAGGAGATTAAGGAATTTAAGAGTGGAAGCAGAATGAGAATTGTGATCAAGATAAAAGATTCGTGTCTCAAAAATCATAACATAGAAATGTCTCCGATTTTGATCAATAAGGAAACCAATGAGAACACCATTTTTGATACATTCAAGCAATTGAGAGGACATAAAAGCACTCACTTCCAGATCGCCACAAAAGATATGCCTTCCGTTACGTTCTCTGATTTGGAAAAAAGTTCTTCATATAGAATAGTGATGGCTATGGTTAGCACCAATGGTGACCCCCACCAGGACACCAGGCCCTGGATTATTCCCAACACTTTTGGGGGTTTGCATCAACTCTGAAATATTCTTGTTATTAATATTAGATATATGGTCTAGGAGATAATAAGCCATCAAACTTGGAAATTATTCTCATAATAGTTTTGGCAATTCTTCTGTTCATAACATTCCTATTGCTGGGAGTTTTGCTTTACATGTAATATACTTTGAAATTCTGAATGATAACAAATTTACAAATGTATCATGGTAGAAACTATGCGGGAGAATCAAGACTCCAGCGCTTATTCTTCATGTGGAGTAAAAACGATAGAAAGAAATTAATTCGAAGGAATAATGTCAACGGTATGTCATCTCCTTAACAACTTGCAAATAATTTTACCTGGTCATTTATTTGAATAATTTCAGCCTATGATCAGTCCTACCGGTGCTCTACGCTATCGTTCGGTTCATTTCACGAACAAGAGTTTGAAATTAAAAGCCATTCGATTGGTTTGTCTGAATTGAGTGATACCATCCCTCTTATGATAGACAATGGAGTTCTCAAACAAGAGTTTGCTTCGGTCTTTAGGGGACAACTCATGCGATGGGATTACGGCAAACTAGTACAGCACAGGGCAAAGAACAGGTACGGAAATCTCTTGCCTTACGATCACTCGCGAGTGATTTTGGACACAATCAACAACGACCCGAACACCGATTATATTAATGCCAATTATGTGGACGGGTATAAGTGCTCAAATCGATATGTGGCCACTCAGGGACCCCTCAATAATACGATCACTGACTTCTGGCGAATGGTTTGGCAGTTAGACAGCCATCAAATTGTTATGCTTACCAGTCTTGATGAGGGGGGAAAGGTATTCAATATTATTAACCGACACTTATATAGCAATCGATTCATTCAATACGTAATCCTCTCACAGAATAAGTGCGATAAGTATTGGACGGACAGTACTCAGAATTATAGTTATGGCGATAAGACAATAAAAGTGACCCTCACTAAGACTGAAATATTCGCCGATTATCTAATTCGGACGTTTTCGGCAGAAATGGTATTAATTTCAATGAATTTAAATTTTATTTGAATTTGATTTTGATATATAGGACGGAGTTGTGAGGGAAGTGATTCAATACCACTTCCTCTCGTGGCCGGACCACGCCGTCCCTATGTATGCCTGTTCTCTGCTGACATTCATCAAAAGAGTCCGCTCTTCACTGCACTATAAGCCGGGACAACCTATTATAGTGCACTGCTCAGCGGGTGTCGGTCGCACCGGAACTTTCATTCTGATCGATGCGATGCTAGAAATGGCAAAAAATGAGAAACAAATCGATGTTTTGAAGCATTTTTGTGTAATAAGACAACAGAGGATTAATTTGGTGGAGAAGTTGGGACAGTATGTGTTCGCCCATCAGTCACTCCTGGAGGCGCTCTCACACGAGTCGACGAGCATTGATTGCAATGATTTCGAGAATTACTACAAAAAGCTGACAAACTATGACTACAATAATAAATCATTGCCTCTAATGACTCAGTTTCAGGTCTGAGCTCACAATTAAACCCCAATCAAAATGTTTTCACAAAACAATTTTTAATTTGAAGATTTTGAACAAACTATCGCCACAAGAGATGAATGCGGAGTCGTGTCAAAGTGCTCGAGCACATCCACATCTGAATCGCAACCAGGATATAATACCCCGTAATTGCAATAATTACTCAATTATCTACTGATAAAGCATTCAATGAAAACATAATATTTGATAACTGAATAGAGAGGACCAGAAGGCATCCCATTCTAGATATAGACCGATAAGAAGACCCATTAAAATAGCTCAGAAACAAAACTTTTCAAGAATCTTGCTAGCTCTTTCTGCCAGAATTCTGAGAGGCAATATTCTAGAGAATTGCGCCCCTGGTCATACCAATTAAATTCTAATTTGCTATTATTTGAATTACAGCCGATTACGCCCGGGTTATCCTCCCGGGCAGTGATGACTACATTAACGCCGTTTATGTAAATGTAAGCAAATATTAGTTTATTTATAATTCGTTTAAATATAACAAATGTTTTGACAGAAATTCCAAAGTTTTAATCAATTCAATGAATTGTCTAATTATTGATTTAAAATAATTGCATTAATAAATTTAATTAATATATGGGATTCAGGGCTATAAACGGAGGGACGCGTATATCGTAACTCAGGTGCCTTTGGAGTCAAGTCATAGTCACTTCTGGCAAATGATAGTCTCGACGGCCACCAAAACCATTGTTCTTCTCAATGATATCAAGAATGACAACCAAATTGTGCGCTCATTTTCATCACTTAATCACTGAGTTTTGAATTATTCATTAATTGAATAAAACTTTCGATTATTTATAGTATTGGCCGACAATAGCGAAGAAACAGTTGGACTTCAAAGACAACAAACTGAGTGTTGTCCTCATAAGCGAAGAGAATCACAACGATATGACTATTCGTATCTTTCATTTGCCACAAAACGATCTGACTGTCAAACAGTTCCATTTGAAGGGCTGGCCTTCGATGGGGAATAGGTCTCCTGTGTCGCCACAGGTTATAATTGATTTCATTGAGAAGACGGAACAATGGATTCTTCAGACTAACGCTAACAGTACTGTCGTTCAGTGTTTGTAAGTAATGGTTAAATGAATTTATTATGAGATCAGAATAACTATTAGTGGTTAAGAGTGGCAGCGGAGGAATCTTAAGTTATTATTGAGTTTCATGTCTTTGACAGCGATGGCAATCAAGCGTCGGGTATATTCTGTGCGACGGCCTTCATATGCGACCGCATTAAAGAGGAACAACTGGTCGACGTATTCTTAGCCGTACAGACAGTTCGCACAAATAGACCCCAATTTATCACTGATTTGGTAATGTATTCAACAGTTTATTCACAAAATTATTAATTAAATGTTAGTCTTAAATGAAGAGCAGAATAGACGAGAATTAATTAATTAATTATTAAAACAATTGTTAGTCACAAATGAAAGCTTATTAATGGTATGAACTGTCAATTGTAGGATCAGTACAAGTATTTGCATCAGTTGGCCATCAATTATCTGCAACACTTCGACACTTATGCAAACTTCAAATGATTTGTCGATTCAATGTTTCGTCGGATTAATGGCACCAACCGTTAAGTCGATTGGTTTGGAAAACGAGTTTTCAATTAATTAATTATTGTTTTTGTCCATCGATTTGAAAATTAGATAATAATTAGACTTTTTTTCGTTTATTTTTTTCTGAGAGACTATTAATAGTAAAAACAAATCCTTTTTGTATTGTAATTAATAAGTAATTGGAGTTAAGATTATTAATAAATTCGATTAAAATAATATATAATTCAATTAAAATTGTCGTCAATTAACAGATTAAAAGTTTAGATATCACTTAAGTTAATCCAAATATAAACTCAATTCAACTCTGGTTTTGGCGGAAATAAAATTGCGTTCAAAAGTGTTTATATTAATTGTCGAGTAATTACTCAAATGTGACAGAAATTGAGTTAATTTTGCGATTCATTTGATTATTACTCGGATTCGATATAATTCGCTGAAAGAGTTATCAATGAATTTATGGCAGAAGTCGACAGAAGAATAAGAAGATTATGACAACAATTATAATGAAGTGATTAATAATTGAGTTAATAATAATAATTAACATTAACTTCGATTATATAATAGTGCACTTCCTTTTGTGGCCTTCCTTTTTGTGTTTCTTCTTATCCTTTCCGTTTCTGTCCCTAACTTTTCGTATTTCTCTGACTAACGTATAGAAAGCGTCGTCGACTCCCATTCGGGTTTTGGCCGAAGTCTCTACGAAAGGGATCCCATAATTCTTGGCCACTTCGTTGGCCGCTCTCATATCGACGGCACGGGTCGGCAAATCACATTTGTTACCGACTAATACCATCGGAACGTCATCGGCGTCTTTGACGCGTTTTATCTGTTGATTATAGTAAGGGATGTGATTCGGATCTCACTCTTAATACTGATTCCGTCGCTAATAAACTGCTGCGGAATCTTAAAAATAAAGCCGGAGCTAAAAAAAAGCTATTTTTGCGGCATTTCTGCCAATTGTGGTCTCAGTTCTTATAGTTATTATACTATTTGCGTCTCAAAGCCATTAAGTGATTAAATAATAAGTTATGAGTGATATGAGGACATACCTGTTCCCTATACATTGAGATGTCTTCGAAAGACTTTGCATTATTCACAGCGAATACCAGAAGAAATCCCTCTCCGGTTCGCATATATTGGTCTCTCATTGCACTGAATTAAACATTTAATTAAAATTTAAATAAACTATTCATTGAAAATAAAATTTAATTGAGTAATAGTCAGGTGTTGTCATACCTGTACTCCTCTTGTCCTGCAGTGTCCAGAATATCGAGAAGACAGGTCTCGCCGTCGATAACCACTTGTTTTCTATACGAGTCCTCAATAGTCGGGTCGTATTCGTCAACAAAACTGTGGTTCAAATAAACGACAAAACATTGAATAATAAAATCCAATTGAATTGTATTTAATAATTACTGGTTCTGAATGAGTTGAATGGTTAAGGCACTTTTGCCAACGCCACCGGCTGTCACCAAATAGAGAATCAATGGTTAAATGAGCATGATCTGGTAGAGGACAGGGGTGTACTGACCGCCGACAACGACCAGCTTGTATTCGGTCATAATCTCTGCATTGCGTTCAACCATATATTCAAACAAAATTTTATTTAAAACTAATTAAATGACATCAAAATAATGTCAAAACACGTATTAATAATTAAATTAAATTTCTTTCAATGATTTGTTGAACAAAAACAATAAAAAACTGAATTAATTTAAAACTTAATAATAATTATAATCGAGTAATGAATGTAAAAATCAATGCATATATCGATTCAATACTAATAAACATTTATTAGTTTAAAAGACTTGCAATCGATTTGATATTAATTCAGATAAACAACTGATTAATTGCAAGATTAAAAAATCAACAAATTTCTGTACCAACTCTAAGCACATCCATAAACTACATATGCCTTTTGGGAAGGGATGGATGCCTACAAAAGTGTGTCTTTTTATTGTTACTCCACTTTTATCTCAACCAATTAATTGTGGCGATAAATAATCAAGAATCTTGTTATCGAGTTTGTTTTTTATGGAAAATTTATTTTAATTGTCACTAGAGTTGCATTTTATTGTTGTTCGCAATGAAATGTATGTGTAATCTTGGTCTTTGGTCTCTGCCTGTTATCTAATCGATGTGAGAATACACTTGAGTTGAAGTTAAAGTTTTAATCATTAATTTGATGCTTAAATACAATTATCTGTCCGTCGCTTGAAATCAATTTATTTGATTATTCAAAGCCTTAATCACTATTTATTGCATTTTTAGGCAAACAATTG
This sequence comes from Punctoribates punctum, assembly GCA_034698165.1. Taxonomy (NCBI): domain Eukaryota; kingdom Metazoa; phylum Arthropoda; class Arachnida; order Sarcoptiformes; family Punctoribatidae; genus Punctoribates; species Punctoribates punctum. The sequence continues at coordinate 2,627 of JAQGBD010001742.1, read as the reverse complement.
TTTGTTTGCACGGATTCGGGAAAGAGTTGTAATGTTTCACACCTGCAATGTCTTAGCTATCGATCGGTTGAGCTGTTGTCTGGGCTGACAGCTCACAGCTCAGGTGTGTTTGCCTTCAATGGGGACACAACCAAAGCACACGTTTTTTATTAGCGCTAAACAGTTTAGTCACTCATATTGGATGCGATCGTCTCATCACAATGGCATTTAAATGGGGAACAACCTATGCCTAAGCCCTGTCCTCCAATAAAATTGCAGACATTCAACAGTTAATGAGATTTAGAGTCTATTTGGTCACTGAGTCCTACACCAGTGCAGCACTGAATTAAGGCTATGGGGGAGTCATAGTCAGTCATAAAAACATCTTTTGTCAATTTAAGCGCTACTTTACACAACTTTTCAGAACCAAACTCCGGGACTAGTTTTCAATAAATGGATGGATGAGTGCATTAAACAAATGAGAGGGAGTCTCACAACCGATAAGAATAGTCTGTAGGAGTCGTTTGACATATAAATAGGTCTTTAATGAGGACTTCGTAGAAGTGAAAAATAATTGTGTCATTAAATTTCAAAATATTATGAATCAAATGAAGGCATAAATTATAAGCTTTCAGTCAAAAAGAGTTAACATTTATTTCTCTTTTTTCAATTGGAGGCAAACTTTCAGTTTTTTGTTGGTTGGGTTCCGTTCTATAGTTTAGCATAAGTTTTAAACTCAACTAAAGTTTAAGCAGAGAAAGAGATAAGGAGTCCGTCTCTCGGAGTAACCAATGGTTTGCAGGAAAGAGTCGACAGGCTTTCCAACTGTGCTTTCAGTCGTCTCGAGCCCTGGCTTTGCTTGGCTTGTAATCTGACGATTGACTGAAGTGTTGTTTGAGTAATAGTGGGGACAAAGTTCGCCAAACAAGAAGTTTGTTATGGCATACACTGTGTATGGCATACAGGGCTCTGCACTCACTCTTAATGCCAGTGCACAGCCTGAGCTCCAGCTTAATGCCTGATAGAGAGGCAAACCTGAAGAGAGGGAAAGACAGGGCATAAACTCGAGGAACAAGTGTTCCAAAGCAGGCCTTCCCTCGCATTTGTGAGTAGTCTCCAGAGCTGTGACTCGTTTCACGTTTACTCTGTTTAAGGTTTTCAGTTATCAGTTGTACTGAAGTTAAGAAAAGTGCAAAACTGTGTCTAAACTGAGACCCAATCTGTTGTCCAGATGTAAATATGATCCACACTTTTCCATTGTTTTTCTTGTCCTAACGGCACAAGACTTGACCCGTTCCTCATTTTGCTCACCAAATATCCGATGATTGCATCCTTGAATCCATTGTTCAATCGATTTATCCATTGATTGGTAATTTGATTCACAGTTCTTCTGATTTCGTGAAAGAGTAAAAAATAATGTGTTTGGAAGTGACTCCTATTGAGAGCTCGTATTTGTAATCCACACCCAATCCGTACTCAATTGTGATTCAGTTTTCTTACAACGAAATGAAATTAATTTGAAAATTAATAAAAACAATAATAATATTTGTGTTAAAGCAAAGAGTTATCCAAAGAATATGATAATCAAAGGGAGAGTCGTTTGGCTGCAGAGCTATCTTCTCCTGATTTGCATTTGTCTCAGCTCTTCATTTACCACGAATTGTAAGTTAACTTTGTTTTCCATATGAATTGCAATTAGTTTTCGTTGTTTTGTTTGTCACTGAATTTGCAAATAATGAAACCGATTGTCTGTTGCAGTTGTGGAGCGGTATACCCACACCGGTGTCCAATACTACCAACAGTTACTGTTCGACGTCCAGAACTACCAGCTTATAGTCGGCGCCCGGTATGTATCGCTTATCAGTTATGGCAAAAGCGGTGCGAGACTAGTGACTAGTCTTCAGATATCTTGAGAGCAATTTCTGTTTTTACTGCTGTCGACGAATCTTAAGTAAAGCGACGAATGAACGATAAAAGCGTTCAAATCGTGAGCTTAAAAAAGTTGATTCAAACGGCAATATCTTATTTGTTTGTTTAGCTGAGGAGCGCCTCACACACGACCTGACACAGCGACTGTCCTTCGAGTGACAGTTGCACTCAATTTCTGATTTAGATTTCATTTATTGGAAGAAATTTCATTTCAAACACATCTCAGATGAGAGTCTATTTCACTAATTTCTTATATAAGGTGTCGACCCTATCCTGAAGTGCAATATCTGTGCAAATACTCTGAAAAGCAAATAATAGCGTCGAATGATATATAAGTCGAAAGTGAGATAAGACAAGAGTGAAGTCAACATAAAACAAATCTCTTGCAACCAATATCTTCAGCAGATGAGCTCCTGTTTCAGAATCAGATCATATTTCAGGAGGGGTTGTGCCATAGCCTCTGCCATAGCTATAGCTTGTGCTGCAATTTGTCTCACTTTGAGAGATAATTATTCAAACAGACATTCGCTGCAAAAAATATTGTAATCAAAACAATAATTATTCAAAACTTATTCTCAAATCATTTCAAACGATTTAAACCTCATTAGAGAGCATTGAATGACGAAAACAGATATAATTTGTTGAACTTTCAAAACTTTTTTCAGCTTTTTTCAAAAGCGAGCCCAAGAAAGCAGTAAAGCGTCAATAAATATCAAGGT
>JAQGBD010001741.1:0-13593 GCA_034698165.1 Punctoribates punctum | reverse complement strand
CCATTATTTAGCCATCCTCCAGTTGTCTTTGCCATAGAAATGGCGCTGTTTCTAGAAAAAATACTCTATTTGTTAGAGTCATTTTGTAATATCTTTCAATGTTTGCAAATCCTGAGGTGTATTACCGTAACTCATCCCTCGATAGCGAATTCCTTATCAATTCTGTGCTGATATTGAGAGCGAAATGATTTTTTCAAAACACGTTTTTTAGTTCGAATCTAATCTGAGTTTAAATCAAAAGACGAGAATCGGTTTTTTGATTCAATGCTATTTTTAATTGATTTTTAGCTTTTATCAGATCTGATCAAAGGGAGGCTCTATTCAAGTAGAGAACAATTCTTTTCTGGGTATTTCCATTTTTGAAATTCACCAGGACAAACTCCTAGGAAATTACAAAGGAAATATTATGCATCTGGGTAAATTTTTCTCGAACCACTTACCCTTTTAATGCTAAAGGGTTGCCCCTATCAACAAGTTTAAGACTCCCTCTTCTCATCTCTGTATTGGCTGTGTTTGGCCAAAACGGGCGACAGTCTTAATGGCTGTCCGCTTGGAATCCACTTTCTTTTTTCAGTCCAACTGAGAGGCAGTCCACCCTATCTGTCCCGAGAAAGATAGTTCAGTAGATTACCATAACTATTGAGTTTCTCCTCAAAAAATATTTATGAGATTTCGTGAAATAATTTAGAATTGAGTTCTAATGACTTTGTTTTTGAAAATTTAAACGTTTTTTAGATTTTTATATTCAGTTTTGATATAAACTACTAATGAATTGGTTATTTAACTCCAGGAATATTAATGCACTCAATTCGAATAATCTAGAAGGCAGATGAGCAAGCTCTTTCTATCTTCTGTTACTGATATTATGAGTTATTATGCAAATAAAGATTATTTATTTTTTTCTGATCAATAGACACTGTAATTAAGATAATTAATTAAGGTCTGGATCATTCAAAACTCATTTAATGTAAAATAACAACTCTCAAGTTTGAATATTTGTCCTAGTTATTTTGCTCCTCAATATAAGATATGACTTTATATGGTGATAGAGCTGATGATTAGTTGGATTACTAATCCAAGATTACCTTGATCACTACTCATTCATTATATTCTATGATATTTAAAGTTATGAAAACATTTGAATGATTTAATCATTTTTTTCGAAACAAATGAGACATAAATTCATATAAAGTGATGAATAGTATCAGAATTTGAAGCAAAAAATTGTCTAAACTTTGAAATTATAGATAAATTTGATAAAAATGAAAATTATTTTTGAGTTACTTTTGATTTCTTATTTGATTTATTTCCCAATTTTTTGTCCTCTTTTGGAGACAAATAATACACAGATTTATACTTCACGTAAACTATTGAATAGCTGTAAAGGACAGAGCTGTGGCTGTTATAAGAAGTACTGTTGGGCTTACTGTGCCATAGGGTGGTGCTATCAGACCCGATACTCACACGGAGACCATAAGTGGACAAACTGTACTAAAGATATAGAGTGCGATCGCGACTGGAGTTGTGCCGGTCTTTGCAGTATCGGAATAATAAGCAACTGATTGGAGAACATTCAAAATCAAATGTCCAAGCTGAATTATTCCATTCAATTATTATAAAAGTAATCAATTTTCTCCTTGATTCTTTGTTTTGTTCACCTTGGGTGACGTATGTTAGATAAAATCTATATAATTAGCAATGTAATTTATTTATTGAATTCTGTTTAGAAAACCAGAAACTTGTCATGTTCATTTATCGAATTCTAATTTAATCAGAGTTGTAATAAAATAATAGAATAATAGACCAACTGAATAATCTTCTATTCGCAAGTGTCCTTGATCAATATTTGCCTATTTATTCAGTTATTCAACTTATCTATGTTTCCAAAGCAAAATTTTGCTTGGTCGAATGTGCTGAGCAATTATCACAAAAGACTATGACGTGGTTCATCAAGTTGAAAGTTTGAAACCAGTTCAAGTTGAAACTCACATTTTTGGCAAATTGCATAAATTGCGAAACATCAAGGTGATTTATTTAACTATCCAATGAAATAATTTCAGGGCTTCCCTTCGACTCAAAATGACACTTCACTTTCAAATCATTATCTGATCCAGCTATTCACAAAGAATCCCAGACATTAATTCCTCGATGATGAGGGCTCAATATAAATTGCATAGGTCAAATGAGTGAGTTGATTGTGCTTGATTCATCTATAGATAAAGTGTGGCTCATTTAGGAAGAATCAAGTTTACTCATTGAGCCCTAATTATGTGGGGATTAAGGTTTTCGCCGATTATATGATTACATCTATTTTTAAGTCATTTGTTCAATAATTCTAATTTTAATTGATTTTTATTTCAATCAAATTAAATATAATTTATTTCATATTATAATGAATTCATTGGATTTCATTTATATTCTTGGTCTTCTAATTTAAATGTTACTTTTCAGACGTAATATTTGATAATCTAGCTCTTTTAATAGTCTCATTAAATAACGGAAAATACAATAATAAATAATTGACATTTCATATTCATATTTTATCAACAGTTTGACCCTGATTCAATGATAGACTGATAATGCAACGAATTACTTGTTATGAGCAACACAACAGTGTCAACAGGAACCCGAGCTAGTTGCTTTATCGAAGAGTAACCAGGTGATTCAATAGCCTAATTATTTGGGACTAAATAAAACGTCTTCAAAACGTAAAATTAGCAGAAAATACAAATATCTATTGATTTTCATTCGTATTCCTTATGTTTAACATCGAATTAGTTCAACAAAAAAAGTTTGTCTCAAAGCTTGTGTTGAGAGTCAACGTACTTAATGTATGTCTCAAAGTGTTGTTCGCACACAAAGCAAATGGACGTCCAATTGGTTTAGAGTTGTGTTTGTCTACAATTTGCCACCTGGTAATTGAATTAACCTGCTAAACCTATTGAATTAACGTGTAAATTGGTGTGCCCTAGGTCATCTATTGGTCTTATTCACGTATTGAACCGTTTGGCCCAAGATTTGGTCGACAATTGTTTGGCTAATATTTCGGGTAAAAGTCTATCGATTTTTGACAAATATTTTCAATTCATTGAAGAGAAAGAAGTCTTTTGGAGTCGTTTTGGAGACAAATTACAGACAATAATAATAATGAAATTTTAATTAAATTTAAAGTAAATAATAGACACAATTGTTGAGCGAATGCCAGTTATCTCTTGTTATTTGACTTCTCTTTTGATGGTTTAAACAGAAACTCAAATAAATTGATGAAAACATTTATTTTTAAGACAATTGTTCCGTTCGTTTCGGTCGACAATTGATTTGTTATCAATTTTTTCGGACTTTTATTTAATTCATTTAAACCCTATTTTAAGTCTCTTTTAAAGTATTTTAATTAAATTAATCGAAAAATACTTTTATTTGTAAACACGAGACAAAAGTTTTGTATATTTTATGTAATTCTAAACTAATTGTAAACAAACCGAAGAAGTGTTTAATCGGAAGACAATTATATTTGGGAAGAGATGTCAGTTCACTATAAGTTTAAGAGCTCTCCCGAGAGGTTTACCGTTATTTTCGATGGTCTCCACATATCTGTGGCCGACCTCAAGAAGGAGATTATGAAACAAAGGAAAATCGGCAAAAGCGCTGACCTCGACCTTCAGATCACTAACTCCCAGACTAATGAAGGTTTGTCTCAATTTCTTAGTTTTCTCTGATTTTAACTTTTAATCTGTTTTCCAATCAGTTTATACCTCGGATTCGGCTCTTATTCCAAAAAACACGTCCGTAGAAGTGGCCAGAGTTCCGATGGCTGGCGCTAAGAAATCACGGTATGGCTTAACAGACCATTTCTTTGAAGTTTTGGACATTTTTAAAGTCTTTTTCTTTGATTTTAGGGAACGAATCGACGCAAATGCTTCTAAAGGAGTGAGAAATCAATTTAATCTATTTTTTGACAATTTTTTAACTAAAGGATAATTTTAACTAATCTTTTGATACTTTTTGTTTAATTCTATTCGTTTTGCACAAAAGGCCAATAGTCCGGGTCATATAGAAATGGAGAAAATCACAAAAGTATGTCTAATGCGGTCTTTGACCTCATTTCGCTTCAAAACGTTTTTTTGATTGATTTGTTTTTAACTCTTTAGTCGTCAAACATTTCGACCTCTTATTCGACAGAAGACGAGAAAATCAAAGCAATGATGTCTCAGTCGACTCAAGAGTATGACGTCTCTAAGTATGTCAAGAATAGGGGACCCATTGGTCCGCTCCCCGCCAACTATACCTGTTATCGGTGCGGAAATCCGGGCCATTATATCAAACAGTGTCCGACTAATAATGTAATTAAAACTATTTTTAGACATTTCTCTGATTATTTCATTTGCTTTTAGACTGACGTCAAGAGAAGTACTGGAATTCCTCGAAGTTTTATGATTCCGGCCAATGCTGACCAAAAGGGAGCACTCCTGACCGCAAGTGGCGATTATGCCGTTCCTATTATTGATCAGTAAGTTTTGATTAACTCTTCTTTAGTTTTGTTTCTAATGATTTAATGGCTTTCACTTTAGTCAGGCGTATAAAGAGATCAGGAAAGAGAAGCCTCCGTTTGTGCCCAACTCTGACACAGAGAAGGAAGAGGTGATCACAGAAATACCCGAAGATATAAAGTGTCTGTTGTGTGGAGACATCCTTCAGGACGCGGTGCTTATCCCGTGCTGTGGAAACAGTTTTTGTGACGAATGTATGCAAATGTCTGACCAAATGTCGAACTTTTCTTTCAATAAATTCTTTGATTTTTACTATAATTTTGAAAATAAACTCAAAAATCGCTCCTTTTTTCTGAATAAAGTTTTTCTATTTTTATGTCATTTTTCCCTTAATTTTCTCTAATTTTGTGAATATTTTGTATTGAATTTTGATATTTGACTCAAATTTTAAATTATTTAAGAATTTAATGAAATAATTAATGATTTCCTCTCAAAAGGTATTCGGAACCGACTGCTGGAGTCCGAGACACACGAGTGTCCAGAATGTCATGAGGAACAGGTGTCTCCCGATTCGCTCATCCCTAACAGATTCCTGCGGACATCAGTCAGTAAATTCAAGAACGACACCGGCTATAGTAGAGGCAGAGATCGAGCCGTTCCCAACATTTCTATTGCCAAACCTGTTGCCGAACCGACTAAACTAGAAGTCAAACCAAATGATGTCAAAGTCAATGATGTGGCCAATAGTCCCAAAGCAGACGAAGTCAAACCCATTGAGAACGAGCTTAAGAGTGAACCCTCGCCACCAGAACCCAGTGCTAAGTCGCCAGAAGTTAATGATAATGATTCCACTGATGTCACTATGGATGAGGTAATTCTCGATTCCTCTAAAAGTAATAAAAACAGCGAATCAGCTATAAATGGACAGACTTCTGGTCTCTCCGATGAATTGCTCGATTCGATCCCTCCCAAAGACAATGAACAGAATGAAAGGTAAGAATTTTTGTTTCTTTTTGTGTTTTTCTTTATTAACATTTTTTGTTTCACAGCAATAGTGAGACCCAACAGGAGTCGGCTGCCGGTGCCGACACTCATGTATATGACGGACTGATTGAGGGTTACGACACACTCATCGATCAAAATGCTGTTCCTATTGAAGGCAATCCTGTTATGTCTTTAGCTCATTACCCGACACAACCTATGCTGCAAACTATTCCAGGCTATGCCCGCCCGCCCCGAATGATGGGTCCTATTCGACCGATTCGGTCAACAATGGGTCAGCAAAACCCACAAATGGTTGGTCGTCCGCCCACAGCAATGATGCAACACAGGGGAGGGGTATATCCCAGAACTGGTATTCCTGCGGGTTATCGACCAATGACTGACCCGCGAGGCTTTCCTATGGGAATGTCTCACGCGATGGCGCCCTATGGATATCCTCCACAAATGAGGCCCTCAGCATATCACGACCCCTATGGCTATATGGGTCCGCGTCATATGTCTGCCGGTGCTATGCATCACAACATGAATATGACAAATATAGGCGAAGCCCCGCCGCCCGGTATGAGACTCTATCACTCCATTCCCTTCATTTCAATAATCTTTAAATTATTGTTTAGGTTCAGCTCCAATGGGAACGGACCCACTCTTTCAATACACTAAAACAGAATACGACGACTACGAGGACCGCTTCAATCGATTCACCCGACAGTTGGAGTCGAGATCCAGAGGTCGGTCAAAGCGAATGCGTAGTGTTTCCCGATCGCGATCTCGTAGTCGAAGCCGTTCGAGTCGGACGCGCTCTTCATCGGCCTCTTCGTCGACCTCTTCCTCCTCCTCTTCGAGCTCTTTCAGCTTCAGTTCCCGAAGCCGTACGTATTCTCCTCGAAGACGTTCCCGATCTCGAAGTCACTATCGGTCACGACGTTCGCCATCTCCACGATATCGAGATTATGGGCGCGACTATCGTTATTCTCGTCGGTCTCGCACTCCTGTCCGCGATTCCCGTCGTTATAGAGATAAAAGTCGCGGCCGTTATGATAGGGAAAGGGATCCAAAATATCGCGAATCACAAAACAATAGACACGACCGCAACGAAGGCTCCCACCGCTCAACCCATCGATCGGATGATAAGAAAAAAGAGAAGGATTCGAAGCAAACGCACAGTAAATCCAATTCTAAAGCACAGGAAAAGTCCAAAAGCAGTGATAAATCCAAACAAAAGAAGAGTCGCTCCAAAACTCCGGTCAAAGACGAGATCAATGATAAGTCAAATGAAGTGGAGGTCAAAACAGAACCGAATGAAGTGAGGGATAGGACTGATGTTAAGACAGAAAGTGATTCGAATAAAACAAATGAAAAGAACCGGACATCAGATAAAACCAAACGAAGGAAAAGCCGCTCAAAAACTCCAGTCAGAGACGAAATCAACGAAAAGGTGTCCGAAGTAGTCGTCAAAAGTGAATCCATTGAAACTAAAGACAGGACTGAAGTGAAAGTTGAAAACGAGTCCAACAAAACTGACGACAGGAATAGGTCTTCAGATAAGTCGAAGCGAAAGAAGTCGCGAAATAAGTCCCCCCAAAGGGACGACTCAAATGATAAAAATGAGAAAAACGACAAAAACTCAGAGGTTGTGCTCAAAACTGAATCAAATGAAATCAAAGACAAAAGTGATGTAAAAACAGATAACGAGACCAACAAATCAGATAAAAGATCTTCAGATAAGTCCAGATCTAAACGGAATCGTTCCAAAAGTCCGGCCAAAGAAGTGGCAAACGATAAGTGTTCCGATAATACCACCAAAAGTGAGTCAAAGGACGAAAAGAAAGATAAATCCGACACAAAGGCAGACAACGAATCCAGAAGTGAGTCAAAGAAATCGAAAGCATCTGACGATAAGACTGAAAGCGGGTCTAAAAGTAAGTCAGAAAAAGAGAGGACTGACGACAGCAGTGATAAGAATAAGAAGAAGAGTAGAGACAAGTCTAAGAAACATCACAAACACCACCACAAACATCATCACAAACACAGGAAGAGTACCGATGAGAACAAAGACAAAAAGGACGACTCCAAGAGTAGTTCCTCTAAGCGATCATCGAAGAAGTCCTCGTCTTCAATGAAGTCTTCTGTAAACCAGGCATAGAGTAGTCGTATTCGACGGACAGAGTGTTTATATTTATTTAGTCATTAGTCTTAAGTTTTTTGCAAATTAATTATAAAAATAATTATTTAATAAATTTTTTCATCAAATCCTTTGTTTGAATGAATAATAATTTTTTAAATGAAATGAAATGAAATGAAAGAGTAATCAATAAAATTGATGACAAATTCGTATAATTTAGTGGTTTATACACAAAATAATAGCCAAAAGGGGTCTTTATTTTAGGGTTGTTCTAAAGGTAAGTATTAGTGGACTCCCCAAAGGCTATACCTTATTCTGTACTCTATTTTATAAAACTATTGATTAATAAAATTGAGTTTCATTTGAGTAAATAATTAAAATAATATTTAGTTTTAATTAATGATTATTTCGAATAAATATCCGATAAATTGTATCCTTATTTCGGTTTCAATAAATAAAAGAGTTTTTCACCAAATATTTGAATATTCTTTGAAAAAAGTAATAAAACTTTGAACTCAAGAGTTCTTCAAATCAAATGAATACGTCTTTTGTGAGACATATGAGTATTGCGTCACTTCTCTGACCAAACGCTGGTTTTGTTTACCATTTGTTTGTTTTTAAGTTTTTTAAAATTTTATTTTCTTTTAAATCATAAGTTTATTAATTAGTTTATAATTAATTTAATAATCAGTCTTCAGATGAGTTTAAAAAGAGTTAATGTCTTATCTGTTGACTACAATCAGTGTCTAAATGATTATTACAGAAGAGATTCGTTTAGAGATAGAGTTTGTGATGATTTGTCTGAAGTCATTCTTCAGTATCTCTCCATTGAAGACAAGTTTCGTTTCGAATGTGTGTCCAAACAGTTCCAGAGGACTGTCTATCAAAAACATTATGTCCTAAACCTGATTCACAACCGAGAAGTGGAACAAAGAATTGCAAACAAAAGCATTGATTTGAAGACAATTCTCCGAAAGATGGCAAACATTCGGTCCTTATATACAAAGATTTCGTTTTCTTCGGATCAAGAAATTGATTCAATTGTCAAATATTGCAATAATTTGGTTGAAATTCACTGCGATTTTGATCAGATGTCAGACAAAAGGATAGAAAAGTTTGTCAACAAATTTGGTCCAAAACTGGTCTCACTTTCAACAAAACCAATTGATTTGGAGATAATCGGGAAGTGGTTCCCAAACTTGGAAGCAATCAATACTCTGATGTGTTATCGGATGTGTATGACCTCCGATCAGATGTCAGGACTGGTATTACCGAAGTTGAGGAAAATGTCGATCCGTTTCTATGAGCCCTATATTTACACTTTTGACGAATACTTCGAGTCTTTCCACACATTTATCCAAAACCACAAAAGTCTGACTCATTTGACAATAGATCTGTTGGTCAGAAATGAGTCGATTTTCGATAATATCTTCAAAAATATCTCCGCTTTGAGTGATTTGAATGAATTAAACATAAGATTCTCGAACGGAATTACTGACGATATTCTTGCAAATGGTTTGAAACAATTGTCACTCAATTGTCATAAACTAAAGTCATTGTCATTAATATCATTGAAAATCTTCAAAACCACGAAAAAGGAAATATTTTTCGTCAAAGTATTGAAAAATTTCAAACACTTAAAGAAATTGGAAATACTTTTTGATTTCTTTCCTCTAATGACAACTGATTTCAATCCGTTTAAGAGTTTGAATGAGTCGTTCAAAGGCTTAGAAAACTTAATTCATTTGGATCTCCATTTCTATCCTCAGCTCCCGATTGAAGAGACTTTAGTCACTGATATCGACAAACATTTGCCTAAACTTCAGTACTTATATATCGGGAACCAATTCATTGCAACTCAACAGACGGCAGATATTCTGAGCCGACTCTCGGCTCTGAGAGTATTGTCTTTGCGTTTGTCTAAAGACGTGAATGACTTCACTCGGGATCTGATTAACGAAAAAGTTGTCAAAAACTGCCGAAAAATCACTTCAATTAAACTCAAATTCTAATCAATGATTGTTTTGAATTAAAGACCAAATTATGTTCAATAAAATGACCAAAACTATTGATCCGAATAAATAATTGAAAGTTTTGTTTAATAAAATCATTTATTTTTTAAACTAAGGCATAGATTATAGAATAAAAAGCAATTAATTTGTTTCAATCCCTCAGATATTCTTTTGTTTGGGAATTAAAATATCATTTATTAGTTCCAATGATTTGATCGACAATTAAAGAAGTGGTAAAAGTAAACCAAAGTTCCGATAATTTAATGAAAACACTTTTTGGGAATCAATTGAAGACGTGTTTTGTGAACAAAAGTTTGAGTTTTTTTAGTGATGTAATCGTTTGCCGACTATTTTATTGAGTTTTCTGGTATTTTAAGGGTTACTCTCGTCAGACGAGTTGTGTTTTGTCACTTTGCAAGATCATTAACCATTCATTTTTAAGTTTATTTTCTATTTTGAGTCGTAATTTCAATTAAACACTAAACGGGGTAATCATTTCATGCAATTGAATATCAGTTCAATATTTTATTCAGTTTTAGAGTTTGTGGTCATTCGGCTGAAGATCTGATTCTGTCATTAACTGAAGATTTTTTAAAAATCTGATAAAATGGCCTCAAATGTGATTAATAACTTCGATGTCTTCGGTGGCTATAACAGCAGATATTCATTCAGTGAGAGATTTGGAGACGATTTGGCCGAAGATATTCTTCAATTCCTGCCATTCAAAGACAAACTCAAACTCGAGTCCGTCTCTAAACAGTTCCAGAGGACTGTCTTTCAGAGAGAAAAACAGCTTATCTTAAGCTCAGAGCTGGAAATGGCAATAAAAGAGGAAAGGGTTGACTTAAGGAGATTACTGTTGAAGTTACCCGGAATCAGGTCTTTGATTTGTCAGACAAACACTTCGAAAATTGAGAATCAAGACATCGATCAACGGATCCAAAGCATTAATTATTCGCTGAAATTATTTGAAATCTATAAAATGTCGGAACAAATGAGAGACAAATTCATAGAAGATTTCGGTTCCAAAGTTACCACATATTCGGTGAACCTGAAGGACAACATCCGAATGATTAGCCAATACTTACCGAATATCGAAAGACTAAATCGCTTTCCAATAACTTTGGATCAGATGTCAGGACTGGTGTTAAACAAATTGAGAAGTGTTTGCATTCGTTTCGTTGAACGAGAATTTGACGTCAATTCCGACCAAAAGTTCAATATTTTTAAGGAATTCATTGAAAGTCACAAAAGTTTGAGTTATTTGAAAATCGGTTTAATCGATGGAAACGAAAACACATTTAAATTTGTTTTCAATGAGATTTCAAATTTGAAAGAAATGATTGAATTGGAAATCAGTTTCAGTAACGCTATTCCCGACATTATTCTGACCAAAGGTTTGGAACAAATATCTCAGAGATGTCCAAAACTGAAGGCTTTGTTTTTCAAATTTTTGAGAGTCGACGAGACTTCAGAAGACATACTCTTCGCTAAAGTATTGCAACGATTCAAACAATTGAAACGATTGGGACTTCATTTCTATACATTTCCTCCAAAGACAGAGGCTTTCGATGGCTTCAAGTGTTTAAACGATTCATTCAAAGGATTACAAAACTTAACGCATTTGTGGCTCTCTTTTCCCACAAATGATTTGGAAATCAGTGACACATTAATGACAAATATTGATCAGAGTTTACCTAAACTCCAAAAATTGAAATTATTTGGCGAAACCAAAGCCACTGTAGATTTGGGACACACTTTGGGCGGTCTCTCACACCTAAACAAAGTAATAATAATAATAATGTCTGAAGACTCGAATGAGTTAATCATTGATTGGATTCAATCAAATCTCTACGAAAATTGCAAACGGATTACTTCAATACGATTTGAAAGATTTGAAACGACGGGGTCTCACCTTGCTCTTTTGGGCAAAGAAATACATTTTTGGTAAAAAACAAGACTATGGGCTCAGAATTATTCGAATATAAAAAGAACTAAACTTAAATTTCATTACTGAATACTTTATTAAGTTTTAGTTTCAGTATTTATTTCAATAAACATATGACTAATAAATCGATAGAAATCATTGAATATATTCTATAATTGTTTTTATTATTTGTATTTCATTTATCCTGTATTTGATATAATCAATAATAAATTTATTTTATTCTTAATTTTGTTTAATTTAAATAATTTGAAAACTTTTCCTAAAATAGGAATCAAATGACAAAATGTTAGTCTATTTGGAGACGTCTTTAATGTCTTTAACTCTGTTTACAACTCTTGTGATGAAATCATTTGTTTATGTTTTCATTCAAAACATTTGAACCACTCTTTTGAGAATCATTTCAATTGATTCCAACTTTCGTTGATTTGTTTATTAATATTTCCATTGAATACAATTTTTAATGATGTCTTTGATTTGAGTTCAACTATCGCTTGATTCTGATCTTCGGCTGAAGATAGCCATTACTGCCGCTAATAATGTCTTTAAGCGATGATAAAAGATATTCATTCAGTCATAGAGTTTGTGACGATTTGGCGGAAGTTATTCTTCAGTATCTGTCCCTCAAAGACAAGTTTAAACTCGAGTGTGTGTCCAAACAGTTCCAGAGGACTGTCTTTCAAAAACATTACGAACTGATAATCGACGACATCTTAGATCAAAATCGGAGAATCAAAAGCATTACTTTGAAAAGAGTTCTCCAGAAGTTACCAAACATCAGGTCTTTGAGACAAAAGAATTTTTACAAATATTCGGTTCATTTTGTGGAAGACCTCGACTTTGATCTGATTATCGAAAACACAAATAATTTGATTGAATTTCACTGCGATTTGAGTCATATTTCAGACCAAATAAGGAATAAGTTTGTGAAGAAATTTGGCCCAAAATTGTTGTCTTTGACGACAAACCCGATTGACATCGAAATCAATGACAACTTATTGCCTAATCTGAAAGAAGTCTATTATTTGACGTATGACTGGAGTCATACCTTTTCAACACATGTTTTCGGACTTAAGTTAAAGAGTTTGAAGAAACTCCGGTTCCGTTTCGATGAACCCAATGAACACATTTTGAGCCAACATTTCGATGGTTTTGAAAATCTGTGCGAAAACAACAAATGTTTGACTCATTTGAATATTGAGTTAAATTTTGAAAATCATTTGATTTATGAATTTTTATTCAAACAAATATCAAAATTAAGTCAATTAATAAAATTGACTTTAAATGGGGTTCCAATCGATGCTATCAGTGATGGTATTCTCGCAAAAGGTTTCAAACAATTATCACTGAATTGTCGTTCACTCAAATCTTTATCACTGAATGACATAAGAATAAGATTTTTTTCAGAAGACTTTGAATTCATCAAAATTTTGAGATCTTTTCCTCATTTAAAGCGATTAAAACTCATGTTTTTCTACAACAGATTCATTAGTAAAGACTCTTCTCTTTGCCTTTCATTGAATAAATGTTTTGAAGGATTGAAAGATTTGACTCATTTGACGATAAGTTCGTCACATTATTTAGGGTTTAATCAAATTCTTATCAAAAATATTGACAAACATTTACCAAATCTTCGAAACTTAGTTATTCACGGCTTAGAAGCTATTAATGGCGAGGAATTGGTCTCCACTCTCACCGGTCTCTCAAATTTAGAAGTATTCCAATTGATTGCTATAAATTTTAAAATTAACCCGAAAATAAACTTGGTTAAATTACAAATCATTCAAAATTGCAGAAAAACCAAATTAATTGATCTCCGCTTCACTTGTATTTGATTATTGATTAAAAAAAACTATTCATGAAATCATTTTAAACTAAGTCATCAATCGGTGAAATATTAAAAATAAAAACAAAATTGAGTTAAAATTAAATACTTAAATGTTTTAATATTTATTACAACAAAAATAAGCCAAAGGGGGAAAGGGGGCCGACACTGGCGCAGCATATAGAGTGCTCGCCTTCAGC
>JAQGBD010001740.1:0-13611 GCA_034698165.1 Punctoribates punctum | reverse complement strand
AAAGTGTGTAATCTTTAAAACCTATACTCGTTTGGGGCCTCACTCGCTATCAATGGAAAACAGTAAGACATAGAAACACTGTTTAAATTAATGCAGACAATGGATCAGTAAATAATCGCTCAAAATATGTGCAGATTTAGGGCCGCAACAGATTAACAGCTGTCAAGTCAATGAAAAAGGTTTACACATTAGTAATGTATAACTCAATTCCTGTCACTTTAAAATTGACGAAACATTAGTTGGATTTTAAACTTTTGGCGCGATTTTCAAAATCAAATTTCAATAAAAACAAAGCAAAACATTTATTCTTTTGCTCTTGTACAATTCAGAAATATAGTTTATTCACGTAGAAACTGTCTAAGACGCTCAATGTTGTTGAGCTTGGCTCTGTTTCTCTTGGCCCTTAGCTTGAACATCTTGACAGCGGACAGGGAGTCGAACCAACCATCAGCAGCATCTTGATAGCTTAACTCTTTCTTGCTAGGTGCTCCCAGTAGGCCCTTCTCCTCCTCATCACACGGACAGCACTCCTCACAGTTGCCACAGTCACCTGTGCAGCACTTACCTGAACAGCTGCTCTTTCTCATACACTTGATATAGATGAGGGCCAGGCCTAAGAAGTAGAGAACAACCACCACCGCCACCCAGGTATAGTCAAACCAACTGTACTTCTTAATAGTCTCAATAACCACGGGTATTGTCTGTCCCTCAACTCCTGTGTTCTTATATTCGTATATTTCGATGTCTTCACTGACTATCTTCGGAACTTCTGAAGTCTTATTCTTCGGTATGACTTGAGTTCGAATAATCTTAGTCCTGATGACTGGTTTCATGGCAACCCAGGCCTTTGGTACGGCGTAATTCATTCTGATATTAAGACCCGGCTCATTGATCACCACATTCTGGTGCTCGAGTTTGTCTTCTTGGTCCACATCCAGGTCTTTGTCTATGTTTTCAAACTCTTTGTCCATCGATTCGAATGAGTTCTTGTCGACGTTGAAGAGTTGGTCCGCAAACTTGTCGTTGAATTCTTCGTCTATTGAATCAATTGATGGGATCTTCAAATCTTCGGGGAACTGATCGGCAAAATTATCTTTGAAATCAATGTCTGGGAATTTTTCGTTATCTTTGAATTCATTGTCAAAGTTGTCCTTCATTTTCATATAAGGGATAATTAATTTGAACGCTTTTCTCAACGCATCAATTGCTGGGATCTTTACTTCGGGTATTTGTTCATCATTTGATCCCATGTCTGATATCTTCTTGAGATCAAAATGGTCTATGACTTTGACTTCAGGCATCACTTTATGGAACTCCTTCTCAATAGAAACAATTGCTGGAACTTTCTCCTCTTTGGGGAACTTATCATCAAAATTATCTTTCAATTTATTAGCGATAGATTTAATCAACTCTAAGAAATTGATGTTAACCGGGATCTGTTGGCCGGAGTTGTGTTCCATTTCGATGTCAGACATCTCTTTATTGAACTCTTTGTCCATTGAATCAATTGCTGGGAACTCCACCTCTTCAGGGAACTGGACATCAAAGTTATCATTAAATTCATTGTGAAAAATGTGGTCATTTGGGAAACGTTTGTCAAAATTATCATCAATTCCGAAGTCTTTTGTGAATTCCTCGAAGTCTTTGTCTAAAGAATTATCTTTGAATTCTTGAGTTGAGTTGAAATTCATATTAAACTTAAGTCTATCTCCAAGATTGAGGTCAAAGCCATTCTTCGGGTCATTAACCTTGAAACTATACTGACCCTGCTTATTAACTTGCTCTTTTAACCCTTTCATACCTCTATCAAGCTCCTTTAGTTTGTTCAGAATAATTTGGATCTCCTTCTGCTGTTCGTCCAGAGGCTGGTCATACTTGATGTAGAAGTCATCGAATTTTTTACCCGGTTTATCAGCATTAGCTTGGGTGAAATCCCAGTTAATATGCAGGCCGTCAAGAAAGGGGTCCTTTTTAATTAATCTGTCGTTGAAATGAACTTGGCTATCAAAGTCAGGGTCAGTTTGAAGGCGAATACCAGGAACATTTTCTTTGCGTTCATCGATCAAGCTCAAATTGATTTCAGTGTCGTTATTGGTGGACTTTTTAGCTAGTTTATTATCTTTAGCAAGTACCTGGTCCATTTTGTGAGAAGTTTCGGTCTTTTCATTGAAGGAAAGGTCATTTTTGTCGAATTCTTTGAAATCTTTATCAATAGAATTATCGAAAGAGTCGTCGCTTTTGTCGAAGTCTTTGAAATTGTCCTCAAATTCCTTATCCATTGAATCAAATGAATTGTTCTGTTCTTCGGGGAACTGCCGGTCAATGGAATTGTCTTTAAATTCTTCATCAAATGAATCCATGGGTTTGTCCTTCACATTGAACTTGTGGTCAAGGTTCTGACCATTTTCAGTACCATTTTTATCAAGGTTATATTCAACTTTCCAGCCCTTGGGAAGTGTGAATATCTTGACTGTGCGGTTGTGGTGTACCTCCCTTTTCAACCCATTATTATGTTCTTGAATTTTATCGCAAAAACCCAGAAGAAAGACATTGATTAGAAAAATAAAAATAAAACAATTTTTCATTTTAATCAATAAAATGATTATAAACAGACTTTTATTCAAATTTTCATCAAATATGGCGGCGATTGGAATGAAAGAAGAATTAAAAGTGTATTGAATTTCAAATTTCATGAAAAACTAATATAAAATCATTTAAGCCAATAACAAGAATGTGCATGATAATTCATTTACTACTGTTATTTGTGTTCATTTTAAAGATTCAAATTTCAATAATATTTAACCCAGATATTTTAGAAATACATAGAACTTTTGAAACATTGAGCTTGTTTACTTAAATCAGGCATTAAAGGAAGAAATATAAACTAGGTCAGTTAGTTAATTATTTAATAATAAGAGACATAAACAAGGTAATTTACTATTAAATTTTACATGTTATAGTAAATATCAAAGATGAGCAAGCTTATGGACGAAATTTGAAAGGTTCAGTAGACTCTTAAACACGTGTTTAACAACGAAATTCTGTTGCCATTGACCCTGGTTAAATAAGCGTAACAAACACTAAATTCTTAGCCTTTTAAATTAAATGCAATAAAAACCTTTACATTGGAAATTAATTACCTTGCCTAATACTAGTTTTACAACTTGGTCTGTCTTGGAGTCAGATTATCGGTTATAAAACCTTAATCTATAAAAACGAACCTGTTTTTAATGCCAAGATATTCATCAATGAATAAAATTCAAGTTTTATTCGCTTTCAAAATCACTTTCACTTCAAACCAGACTTTAATTCGTTTCAAAAACTTTGGAAAAAAGTTTTATTCAGTTAAAGCAGAAAATAATGACTAAATTACTATTGAATTCCATAGTATTTATGCTGTGCTCTTATTCTGTCCACTCGATAGACAATTTCGTGAAGAATTCAAATGAAGTTTCACTAAAACTATTGAATGTTTTTCCACAAAATGAGAATAACTTTTATTCGCCGCTAAGTATCACATATTCATTGAATGCGATACTAAACGGAGCCGACGGACAGACAGCGGCTGAGCTCAAGAACCTACTCAACAGTGGTTCAAATGGTAAGTCAGTTCCTCTCTCTCTCTCTCTCCCTCCCCTCTCCTCGTCTGAGCACAGAATAACAACTCTTTTATAGCCACCATTCAGTCAACAAACAGTGAAATCAAAACACTAATGAGTTTAATGCGGGACAAAAACACCGACGAAATGGCGGTCCGTTTCGCGAACCGTATCCTCGTCTCAAATGCCGTGAATCTGACCCAAAGTTTTCAGAACACAATCAAAGATGACTTCGAGTCAGAGGTAGACTCCGTTGACTTCGCGACGAATGCCCCCAATATTACAGAGGAAATAAATGCCTGGATTAGTGAACAGACAAATGGAAAGATCCCGAAACTCTTCAACACCTTAGACATGAACTCTGTTATGGTGTTGGCCAACGCCCTCTACTTCAAGGGCCGGTGGGAAAAGCCTTTCGGCGAGAGGTCAACATATAATCACACATTCAATGGCCTCAAAAACCAGACGACTGTCCCAATGATGAGAGTTATGAGTAGATTCAGATATACCCAGAACTCAGCTTTGAATACCACGCTTATCGAACTGCCTTTTGCTGGGACCTCCAATTTATCAATGATTATTGTAAGCCTTGTCCTCTTACCTTCCTTTTCAACTGTTCAAGATCAAAATTAGTGAAAAATAACTTTGAAATATTCAATTTTCTTCTAGTTATTGCCCAACGAGACAATTACCTTAAACCAATTGACACAAAGGCTAGACTCAGAGTCACTGACCGGTGCTGTCAATCAGTTGTTGAGCCTTCAGAAGAGTCATCTGTTGTTATTGTTACCCAAATTCAATTTGAAGACAGGTATTAATTTTTTACCTAGCAATAATGACCAAAAATAATAACAAAATAATAACAAAATAATTTTGTTTCACCAAGATTATGATCTGAAGGACTCCCTGACCGCTTTGGGTGTGAATTCCTTATTTACCAGCGACGCCGACCTGTCCCACATCACAGGTGCCAATAATCTGAAAGTCTCTAAAGCCGTCCATAAGGCAAACATCAATGTGGAGGAGGCGGGGGTCGAGGCGGCCGCGGCTACCGGTATAGTCACTGTTAATAAGATAGGCGTTATAGCGCCGCCCCTCACAGTTGACAGACCTTTCCTATTCCTAATTCAAGACACTCAGACAGGTTTGATATTATTCATGGGACAGGTCTGTGACCTCAATCTTGACCTCTGATCTTAATCTTGTAATTAATTTTTGGAATGCCTTTCAATTGATTAAACGATAATTTTATTGAATAAAGTTTAATTGAAAATTATCAGGACCATTTATTTATTTTTAATAAAGAACTGTTGGTTGAGCTAGAACATTCTAACTTTGGTAATTATTTTCCTATTATTTGCCATTATTTACATAAATAATAATTTCCAGAATATTCTTAGTTTTTATACACAATTAATTTTCTCATCTTTTTATGTTCTTGGGAAATCACCTTGCCCAAAAGGTGTGCCATTTGATAAACGCCTGATATTTTATTCCCGGGTTTTACCAAACTTAGAAAAATGATGAGAAAAAGTGTCACTTTTAACGTCAATAATATTTTTTTATCAACGGTTTCAAAGATGATCAAGGTGGTAAGTGTAAAACACAACTTATTTTTGGCCCGCTCAGAATTGCTCGGTAAATTAAGGATTGAAATATCATACAAGCAACCTCCCCTTCCAAATATTTTTTCAAAGAACAGTCCCTCATCCCGGCAATAAAGGTCACCTTGGTCATCACTGGTTTGAATTCATAAATAATTAAACCATTAATTAAATGACAGAACAGAAGGCCTTCAGAAACACATCTTTTGTTGAATCTGTTGAACAAAACCTTTACTCTAATCGACGGGAAATCATATTTGGTTTCCCCCTTTTTTCTACAAGAATCTAATTGTTATCACATGTGCTTAGTGGAGAGGAACGGTATGTATTTCCTCCACCTTTGCCGATAGAAAACTCATTTGGATGTGTATTTGAAAATCATTTTAAAAAATGTTTTTCATTGTATTCCTGGAAATTTCGTTCATATCTTTTAGTCAAAAGTGTTTTTTCTGATGAAAATCTGTAATAAAATGATCTTTCATTTCATGCTTTGAAAGAAATTCAAGTCATTAAACAAGTTTTGTGTCTTATCTATAGATTTCAGTAAAATATATTCAATGAAAATATAATTTTGACTCATATTAAAGACTTGTTTTATATCAATTGAATTCAAAAAACTTTATTGAAAACAGTTTTTAAACAAAAGACTTAATTCTGTGCAAAATGTCATCAAAAGTGTTAATAATTTTAATGTTTTCACTAATTATTGTCAGTAATTGTCAGACAAATGTCAGCAAAAGTCATGACTTGATAACAATCAGCAATAATTTAGCCCTGGATTTGTTGAACACCTTTCCCACCGAAGGAAACAACTTTTTCTCGCCCCTCAGCCTCACTATCGCACTGTTGACTGTTATGAATGGCGCCAAAGGGGTAACCGATCAGGAATTTAGACAACTTTTCAAAATGAATAATCAAGGTAATTATACAATAAATACTTTCCCTGACTTTTCACTCCTTCTTCTCCTTATGCTTTCCTTTTTCAACCCATTCCCTAATTATTTTGTATAAAATCTATGAATTGATAGCAAAAGTGGAACTAATCAACGAAAATGTAAAGAACTTCCTGAAGGCTGTCCACCAGAAGGAGAGCAATAAACTGATCCTGAAACTGGCCACCCAGTTGTTAGTTGCCGGTTCATCAGGCAATTCATCAGGCTTTCCCCTGAGCGATAAATATAAGCAAGCAATAACTGAAAAATTTGAATCCAGCATAAAATCAGTGAACTTCAAAGATGACGGAAAACAGATAATCAAAGACATCAACCAATGGGTGTCCCAAAAGACCAGTGGAAAGATCCAGAGCCTGTTCAAGGAAGACGAGGTCCTGGATCCGGAGACGCCCATGGTGCTTTTAAACGCCGTTTACTTTAAAGGGATGTGGAAGTATGTGTTCGACAAAAAAGATACCAGGAAAGACACGTTTTACAACCATGGTGACTTCGACAAGGCTACCACTGTGGATATGATGTTCAATCAACGGAACATGATCGTCAAGCACTCAGCTAACCTGGGTGCTAATGTATTTGAAATGCCCTTCGGCGATGACTCCGATCTGACCATGCTTATTGTAAGTTCTGAAATATTACCTAAGAAGTTGAATTATCAAGGTTATTTTCAAGATATTGCCCGACGAATTAGATGGCCTTGATGCGGTCACCAAGAAACTGACCCAGAGGACTTTAAACCACGCCGTCACAAGACTGAGCAAGGGCAAAGTAACAGCTGAAAAGTTGATTATTCCAAAGTTTAAATTGGAACAAGGTAATTCAACATTTAAATGTCAGACTGTAAAATATAATTCCTGCTTACCTTGTTTATTTTTGTGTTAGAATATGATCTGAAAGATTATTTGCAAAAACTCGGCTTAAAGTCAGTATTCGATGACAGCGCAGACCTGTCCGGAGTGAACGGCGCCAAAAATATTAAAATAAGGAAAGCCATACACAAAGCCTACATAGAGGTCAACGAGGAGGGAGCGGAGGCGGCAGCAGTCACCTCGGTCTTATATGCAACAAGGTCATTCCGTCCCAACCCTGTGCAAGTGGACAGACCCTTCCTCTTCGCCATTATAGACAAGAAGTCATCTCTTATTTGGTTTTTGGGACAAATCAGAAGTTTTCCACAGATCTCTACTCCGATAAATGATGCAAGAGCATTACGCAAACCACTCCCACGTCTCAATCTCAACGGTTTCCGACGGGATTTTGGAAATGTACTTGTACATAACAACACCAGAAATGTTCAGGCTAAAATATAATGTAAAAAGGACCATATTCGTTTTGGAATTCAATAATTTTGTGCTTGATCATTTATTTAACTTCATTCTTGCTAAATTTAATTTTGTATTCATTTTTAATCCAAAAATAACCAAGTTTAAAACTTATCAAAGTTATATAAATAACTCTTCAGAATTTTTTGAAAAATTCAAATATCAAAATAACCATGCTTATTAAATAACCAAATAAAAGTGAAGGAAAAGAGCTACTGGTCAATTCATTGAATTTATTATAATTGTTTGAACTCGTAGATCACCTTGGACATTGAGCCGATTATCTCCCGGTTTTGTTTTGCCGTAGATTTCCACAACAGACAACCCTGTATCTATGAATTTATTCATCATGCCACTTTCATAACAGGTTTTCGAGCTGCAAGATTAATTTCAAATTGAAAAACATCTTGTTCAAATTCAATCGAGACTTACAACTTTAGAATCTGGGAATGGTTAGGATGTGCCCTGCTAATAATCTCGCATTTGTATCTATGGCTGAACTTTTCCGTTGACTCCCTCACATTGACCTCGGGCATATAAAGCTGCAATATTTTTGCAGTTGACAAATTAATTATTTAATGACCAAGTGTATTGCTTCTAAAATCAATTGGTTGGCCTCAATTGAAATTTTTAATCGACGTTAATTTACAAATTGACAATGATGACCAAGACAGAGGTTATAGCCAAAATACCCCTCCTAATTTTTTGATCGGAGGTCGGGTACCATGGCCATCACTGCAATGAAGTCATTTCATGATAACCAATATGACGATGGTCATTTAATTTCTTATCAAGTATCTTCAATTCATTCTCCGGTAGCCTGGACATCTCTTGATAATGAACGCCTGGTGTATTCCCATTTAGAGCAGGCCCGTATATTTCTAAATATTCCCTTGTATAATTGAAGTGATTGCCAATTGGATTGATGTCGGACCGACTGTCCCTTATTGAGTAATATCTGTGCCGTTTTTGAACGTAAACTGTACTTGGTTCGATTTTTTCTGACTTCATATTAATTGAATTACGTCTCAATAAAAATATTATGATAATTATCAAGATTAAAGAAATACTAACTATCGCGACGATAGAAATATATAATATGCTCTTGATCATAACGCATTGAAATTCTTCTCCACTCCATTTTCCACGAATACAGGTTCTGAAGGGATGAATGTTTGGGTATAAGACAGTCATCACTCCATTGATGGTAATGTTGTCACAGGAAAAGATGGCAATTGTCTTATCACTGGTTTTGTTTCTGCCGTTAATTTCAACGAAATTATTGTTTGCGTAGAAAATATTCGGTGAGTTTTCGGTCAAATTCTCGAATAAATTGCAGAAATCTCCCTCTTCACCAAGGATATTTTCAAATATTAAACTCCCCAAAGAATCATTATGAACAATTTGACATTTGTATTCCGAGCCAGTCCATTGGCCCATGGTACAGACACGGAATGCTCGATCATTTGGAATCAAAACCGTTTTCATACCATTGATGGTAATGTTCTCACAGGAAAAGGTGGCGATTGTCTTATCACTGGTTGTGTTTTTCCCGTTAATTACATCGAATCTATTGCTATGGTAACTGACGTCAGGTGAATATCGGGAGAAATTTTCAAAAAGGTGACAATATTTCACACAAATGGGAAACTCTGAACTCCAATCACTGTTTGAATCACACACTACGAGGTATTCCTTCCGGAAGGGCTCCAATTGGTAACCTGTATTACACTTGAATTCATATTCACGGATTTTTCGGACAATATCACCTTTCAATGGCTTATCCGGGTCACCACATCCCTTTGATGATGGTTCAAATATTTTTACCATGCAAATTGATACTGACATTTGCTTGCTTATTGAGTTTAGGTTTTCAAAATTCAACTCAATTTTATCGGTCAGCTGACGAGACCTTGATATTCTGCTAGTTCCACTTGTTTTGCAGTAAATTAGAAGCTTTACCACGATAAGATTTTTCAAATCATAATCTTGGTAGTTAGGGCTCTTATTAACCTCGCAAACCATAGATTCATGTATTTTAGCATGGATATTTATGTCATCAAGATTAAATTCTGAAGAATTTTTGACTGGATAAGCGATATCAATTTCAATCGGATTGAAAAATATTTTCTTGCTCAAATTAATGCGCACTGTTTGTCGGGATATATCAGTTAACTGGATAATTTCACATTGAAAGGGCCAAATGCTCGATACTAATGCTCCTGCAACATTCAATTCTCGATATTTGATCTCTATCTTTTCTACCTGATTGTTCAAGGTACTTTTTAATTCAAAATTTTCAACCATAATTACTTCTATTAGTTGAGCTAGTAGAATTTAATATAAATAATGATCAAAAGAATAATCATTGAATGGCCTACCACATTTTGGAATAGAACCAGCCCACCGACCATTTACACAGACTCTCCTTGGTTGCCCAATCAACCTATCATGGAGATTTTTGCATCGATACTTGATTATCGAACCATTTTCATATGTATTGTGATCCGGGTCAACCACCATTTCATGTTTGTAAACACCAGGTTTACCACATTGTTGACAAATTGAAACAAAAAATTGATTCAAGGTAATTACTGACAATAAATACTCTAAATGACAATAAAAATTCATCAAAATATTTCCTGGTTTATTTTTAATATAATGCTTGATGTTTTCAAAATGGTGCAATTATCTTGCTATTATAAATGAAAGGAATAAAAGGTACATGTAGTTTTCAAATATTTAATTCCAATAATCAATACTGAATATTGTCAGAGTTTCATCCGGGAAAACTTGCTTGTATGGCAAGAAGTTCAGAGAATTACATTTACAGAATTATCAATGTTATCCGGCTCATTTTCAAGTACTGTGCTCTTGAAATCATTCATTTCTATGTAATTCCCTTGAATTTCATTGTGATTTTGAATCTGTTCCTCAATTATCAAAGATTGCTGGTCATTATCAAATTCACCAAGAATGTTAATATCTCTTATCTCTTCATAATCATGCACAGAATTTCCTAGGTCACTTTCATTAGAACTGTTCTCATTCTTTTCTTTACTCAATTTTCTCTTATATCTAATTATTGCAAAAATTATAATAAATAGGAAAATAAATAACGAAATTGAAGACACAATCAGAACGAATAATTTTCGATAATTTTTATCCTTGATAACCTGACATTCAAAGCTGGGACCACTCCATTTGCCACTAAGACAATCGCGGACAGGAGTAATCATTGGCCTCAACACAGTTTCCAAACCATTGATGGTAATGTTCTCACAGGAAAAGGTGGCGACTGTCTTATCACTGGTTATGTTTCTGCCGTTATATATCATGAAATTGTGTTCGTGGTAACTGATCTTTGGTGAAAATTCAGTAAAGTTCTCAAATGGATAGCAAAAGCTCTGTTCCACACAAATGGGATACTCTTTATTCCACTCACTATTATTGAGAGCACAGGACATGACATAACCATTTGTCTGAAAGGGTTGTATTTCAAAGCTTTCATTACATTTGATCACAACATCAGAATTCATAGGTTCTGAGTCTTCTGTGTATATATGTGAGTTGAGAGGTGTGTCCGGTTCCCCACAATCATGTACTTGGTACTTGAAGAGATCCACCTTGCAAAAACTCAGTTTCAAACTAGTTTTAAAGTCGAGTCGTATCTCATCGGAAACCAAATTCACCATTTCTTTTGAATACTTGTAGTAATCGTTAGTTATTTCACAATTAATTTTTAATTCTTGATAGGTGACATTATCTTTCTTGAATGTTCTATTTCTAATAATCTTGCCTTTCAGATAAAAACTAACCTCGATATCAATTTCATTTATAATCTTTTGGCTTATTATCTGATAAGAGAAAGTTATCAGGATAAAATTGACGAATAATTTCTTATTGAGCATGATAGAAATAAGATTATCTGGATTGCCCAGTGATATGTTCTGACATTTTCCAGGCCACTCTATAGCAGAATAAGCTAGACCAGTTGTTTTATCATGCGAATTTCTAGCGAAATATTCATCCCTTAAAGAATCATCGTATAATGGTTCACGGATTCCGAAACTTTGAACAAGCAAGTTTTTCACTCTTTCAGCTAATTAGAAATTGAAAATAATTTTCAAAATTGAGTAAGCTTTTAATCTGACGTCACCGAGGAAGTTTTTTGCTGAGAATCCCCTCCCTCTGAGGTTGAGACCTCGGTGATGTCTGGTTTAAGTTATCTTGTGAAAAGACCTACCACATTTTGGAATTTTGCCAAACCAGCGGCCATTAAGACATTGCCTTATATTTCCAGGATATTGTTGTATAATCATCTTGTCATTTGTGTCAATACACTCGTATCGAATTATAGTTCCATTTTTAAAAATACCTTGCTCAACATCAAACAATTTGGAAGTTTTACCAAGTATTGTAAAGTTTGTCGAATTATTAATTCCTGGAGCACCACAATCAAGAGAAAGAACTTCTTTGATGAAACACAGAATAATTATTGACTTAATGTGAATAAATAGCATTTTATTAAATATAAGCATGGTCCAATGAATGTTAATTTAAAGAATGTTTATATTGTTCAAGACTTCAGTACACTCCAATATTTTTATTAGTTATGTAATGTTCAGGGCTAGACTCAGGGATTTAATGTACTCGCTATTTAATTGCAATTTTGCACTGATTTTGCAATGAGCAAGTACATGTAGTGTGGCTCTAAGAGCTAATTAGTACACCATACAGTAGCGCTGATAATGTTATTCATTCATTTCCAGGTAATTGCTTTCCTGTTATTTGTGTCGCATTCCTATTTTCAAATATTCATGGTCAATTCCATTGAAGATAAAATCAAACCCTGTAATTTCCTCAAAGGGTGGGACCATAAACGAAAGGCCTGGGTCTAAATTCTGGGGAAATTGAGGAGTTTTGGAAATTATGGAATATTAAATTACGGGATTTGAGTGTTTTATCAGATCAAATTGTTTTTCAATCATGCGAGTAATTGACAGAATATCCTAGAACATTCCCTTATAAGTTAAGGACTGATCAATTTTATTTGTTTACTCAATTTACTCTTATATTTTCCAATCAAAAGATTAATAATTATTAAATCCGTGTCATTCTATTCATAGATGAGATAAAGCACTAAACCAGGTATTTCCAAGGTGGTATAGCTCCAACACTCTCGTGCAATTCCCTGAATTTTCATCCTGAGAAAAGCTTAGACTCCCCTTTAACACCATTTCACAGGTCGATGAGCTTGGTGCTCAATCACCATTCTTGCACTAAAATATTGGAAATCTTAGTGACTAAATAATATCCCTATGAAGTGAATAACTGGTTGTTATTGTTCACTTTTTAATTATCATGTTTATCTCGAATTCCAAGATATAATTGCGCAATTCTTAAGACATTTGAAATATTGACCAAACTTATTGATTCTACAATTGTTTTGTAATCCTTTAATTACATTTATGTTTACCTAGGTTGTTATTGAATTTCCTTAATTAAACTTTCTTTGTCTGGATAAATATTTATGAGAATGTTCATGGTTGTTATTTTGCAACGTCTTGATAAAAACAAGCTTGTTATTCTGAAAAAAAGAAATATTTTCTTGTTAATTACTAATTACACTAGAGAATTAAAGGAGGACACTAATGGCCCATTGACCCTTAGAACCTTTGAGATAAAGCCATTTATGATTAAAATTATAAGTTTTTAGCAACAATTTGAGTAAAATATCAAATGATTTATTCATTTTTTATTCAAAGATTTATGGTCTGATCAAAATTAGCAAATTATATCATGTATTTCAAATCAAAAGTTGAATATGATTTTATACAATAACAAGTATTTAACCAAATTTAACTTTGACATTTGGTCAACTATGTAGTTATGGTAAAAATGATTACCTATCAATATTTAATGTGATTTCTTGATAAAATTATCAAATTAATGAAATAATTTCAGATTTTCTAATAAAAATGGCTTTAACTTAAAAATTATTGAAATTTGACATATATTATCTCCACCATTCGATTCAGCATGTGAATTTTAGTAAGAAATGATGTGTCATTTTACCGATTTGCTGAATTCATATTTTCACTTTGACGCCCTCTAGCGCCTAAACGACCCGGAA
>JAQGBD010001739.1:0-13613 GCA_034698165.1 Punctoribates punctum | reverse complement strand
TGGTCAACGTTTTTAGCTGTTCCAGGGCTACAAGAAGACACCAGTTTGATCAAACTCACCAAAAATAAGAATATTGTGAGTCGAGCAACAGATAGACTGTTCAACAGTCCAACACTGGCTTAAACACATTGAACTTAAAAATTGATTCTTAATAGGGGTTGAATGCAATTCTGTTCTATGGTGTGTCCAACCAATCAATTTCTCTTCTATGTGACAAATAGTTCTCATAGAAGGCATTTATTATTAAAGTTTTATTGGAATCATTCCAATCATCGGATGTCCTCAAAATTGGTCGAAGAATCGACTTTTAAGCACTGTTTTGCTCGGAATCATTTTTCGGGTTTTAATTGCTATCTATTAATGAAAATATTTTGAGAAGTTTTTGAAGTTTGGGTTTATTTGAAGAGATTTTTATTCTAATTATAAAACAAAATATGAATTTATATTATAATTAGTTATGAAAAATAGTGTAATTTAATTAAAAGGGATTAATAATGAGTTCAGAGTCTGTGCTCGTGCTCTGAATCGGTATCAGAATCGGCATCAGAATCGGCATCAGAATCGGCGAAGTTGTCGAGCGGTTCCCCTAAAAGACGATTTCTGACTCTATCTCTTCGGAAATTGAATAAAATTGTCGAACAATAGTTCCATATATTTGTGATGAGACCAGAAATCCAGAGTAAGTAAAGGACGACACATATTATAAGAGCCCAGAGTATAGAGAAAACAAATTTTTTGAATTTGCTAATTGAAGTGTGAGGTGGAGTGGGCTCAACATATTCAGGTCTCTTCGTAGGAGATCTGATCTCTTTGTCAATACAAACGCCATTTTGATCGCAAATACAGACATCTGATGTGCAGTTCCAACAGAGAGAGCCGGTCGGCTGTTTCCGAGTGACGGGACATTTGGCTGACTTTCCCAAACACATCGCAGGTTCCCAACAGTCTATACGACACTTCTCTGCAAATTGTTTCCAATGGAGGAATCGACAGCTCTTTACATCACAACAGGAACCTGTCCTCAACACAAATCATTTCATTATTTCAATCAATAAAATAATTAATTTTCTTATTATATGAGAATTCATTGAAAACCTTCACTCGGATGACATTCGACGCCTTTCTTGACCCGACACTGGCGTTCACTTCCTGTCGGTTCACAACACGGGTCTGCAAAACCCGATATAAGAGGATCTCCGGCATCACATTCCTCTCCGGCATTCACTTCTAGATCTCCACAACGAGGAGCAGCTCTTTGTGCGAAACATTGATTTCTTTGGGAATCACTCAATACTCGTCTCATAACTCTTTTGCTCTGAATTTGAATCAAATAATAGATTAGAAAAGTTTTGAAATAAATAATAAATATGAGAACCGACACAACTCGAGAACTTCTTTTTATTCCGAAGATCCGAGACCTGATATGCTGTGTCCTCGTGAATGGTGGACATAATGAAGGCGCCGCCATTCACTGCACTCGGATTACAAATTTCGTTTCCTTCGAATTTTTCGTTGTCGTGTTCGGCACCAAATGTATGTCCGATTTCATGCGTCAAATCTATAATTCTTTGAACTCTGTTTAGAGGTCTGCCATTGGAAAGACTGGACACCAAAAGAGAGTTCGGAGACTGATCTATTCCATTAATTAGAGCCTTTTTGTGACAAACACCCCCCAAATTGGCCAAACCTGTAATCGGTTTGTTTAGGAATTTGAGCTCTTGATGAGTGAACAGCACTTGAAGGCAATTATCAGTCAAACGCTTCTGAAATTTTCTAAGAAGTTGTTGTCCGTCATTGACGTTCTTAAGAGTTAAATTGTCCCGGTCATATTCGGTGAGAGAAACCTTTTGGGCAACAACTCCAATGTTGTCGGGCTGTCGGTCGCCGTCAAAATCAATTCGTGAAAGTATAGCATTCGCTTCCCTTACAGTTATCAACATCTCTGCCAACCCATCGTAGGCTCCGTAATGTGTAATGAAATGATAGTCTCCGTAGAGGTCGAGAGTACAAACTCTATTGTTTGGTAGTCTCTGATTATTCTGTGCAATCGGTCTAAACCTTTGTTTTTTCTTTTTCCTCATTTTTGGTTTCTTTGAATACTTTGGTCGGACAATAGTATCGTAGACACCATCGAAGCCAATACTGTCGTCTCTATACATAAGAACCTTACTTTGGTTTTGACTATAATTTGGATCGGATTCAGTGACTGTCTCTAAATTATATGTCTGTCCGTCGACTTTGATTATACCGACAAAAGTGTTTGCCTTAACGTATCCGATGACATACGAGTCGTGTTTCAAATAGACTTTTCCCAAATAGATCTGAATTTGTTGTTCGGGTTCTAAAACCTTTGCGATTATACGAAATCTCTGATCAAATGAATTAATTTCGACATAAATATGAGTTTTTGTTTGCCTTAGAATCGCTTTATTGCTATCAACAGGAAGTGAACTTGAATTCAGTGAATTGAAATCAATGTAATTATGTTTGTCTAAGTGCTGTGCGCCGGCACTACACCAACACATTATCATTAATACTGAACTAATTAATTCCAATCCGAAAATTAGATAATTCATGGCTTTTATCACAGAATAAGACATTAAATCAAATAAGTGTATCGATTGCTATAATTTTCTAAATAATTGTTTTTGATTTAAAGAACAAATTTTTTAAATTTTTTTCTCGTTTTTCAATCGCGAGATATAAGCAAATCGTTGAATAAATTCTTCTAAATTTCTGATATTCATGAATAAAATGGCCATAAAATTAAATATTCTGAAAAACATTACATCAGTTTTGTCGATATATAAGATATGACTGAATGCAAGATTAGTTTCGATATTGTTTGTACCGATCGGTCCTTTCGTTGATTGTTTTGTGAATAGAAATCACTTCAATCACTTTCTTAACGATGAATTTCGTGAAAAAATCCAATAAAATGTTACCATTATTTTGATCGGTGTTTGTGTGTCAGTCCCTAAAATTTACTGCTATTTGATGTCAAATAATTTAATAAAAAATTAGGTGAAATCTGTTTTCAAATTTATTCATATTTTGATTCAAAATTTATTGGTTTTAACGATTCAATCGAATAAATTGTTTGTTTCGCTGATAATTGGATTTTTGATCATAAGATTAGTTATAAATTTAGAAATATTTTGATAAAAGAGTATAAATATGTTAATCGATTGAACAATAAGTGGAATAAATTATTTGAAAATCTATCCGAAGATAATGAGTTAGAATTTGATTTAATGAATCATTGGATCCGTTGACTCATTCAATGGTAAAAATCTATGAAATTACGATTCAGACTATTCATTGAAAAAATAATTTTATAG
The DNA here is from genome assembly GCA_034698165.1 of Punctoribates punctum. Lineage (NCBI taxonomy): Eukaryota > Metazoa > Arthropoda > Arachnida > Sarcoptiformes > Punctoribatidae > Punctoribates > Punctoribates punctum. Next base: position 10,272 of record JAQGBD010001739.1, on the reverse strand, counting down.
ATATTTGAGAATTGCATTAATGAAATAATTTTATATTTGGCTGAAATGCTTTTGAATTTAAAAAACGATAAACAATTGAAACAATTTTTTTCATTTTATGCGAACTTCAGATTAAGTCAGTTCTCATTATTAATTAGTTTTTATATTCGGCTAATATTTAATACAGAGTTATAAATATTTTAATTGGACTCCGAATAGAATCGGTGGCTCTCTCTCTCTCTCTCTCTCTCTCCAACACTATGGGACTGCGAGACAAATGTTATCTGAATTCGTGATCTGTTCCTAACGATAGAAATTCAGATGCAATGTAAGAATTAATTTTCAATTCTAAACAAATTGTATTTTCAGTGATAAACCAGTTTTGAGTTTTCTCTTTAATAGCAGAATAAGAATAATAAACGAAACGCACATAAAAACAATTTTCGTAAATTTTAATTTGTTTGGAGCCCTAAAACTGATTTCACAACACAAGAAAAAACTATTAATAATTTCCCTGCATTTTAGAGATTTTAATCAAATGATATTCATATTAATGAATACCAAGAATAGGGTTCGAGAGGTGACACAAATCAAAGAAAACGGGATAATCGGGAAAAGATTTTTATTGTTTGAAAGCAGCAAAAAACAAGTCTACAGATGTCTACCGGTATTTGTTGTGTATTTGTTGTGCAAATTATTTAAAATTATATTCAATTGGATATAATATTAATTAATAGTTAATAATAGTTAACTGAACCAAAAGTCTTTTGCGATATAAGAGCTGTTATGCTTACATTTGCTTACAGTCAGCGCTTTTTAAACAACATTTGGTTTGCATTTTATGCAAATATAAGCATAATATTCATTACAATTAAGTGAATACATTGTAATAATTATATCGTTTATTATAACTGTTTGTATGTATTTCGTGTCTAAACTTAAATATCATTAAAATACGAAAAATATCGCTCGAAATGGTTGTGTAATATATATAATAATAAAATAATAGTTAAAAATATTGAAACAATTTGGCACTTGTAGTATGTCTTGTATTACAAGTCGAATAATTAATGTAATTTAGTTTAGTTTCAGATTTAAATTACATTAAAGAACATTGTTTTGAAAGTTTGTATGATATTTGAAACTGCATTCAGACGTTTCAATGCGTTTTCATCACATAATATAAGGCACTAAAAGTTATGAATATATTTAGTTATTAATTAAGTTCGGCTTACAATCCATTCCTTACAACTATCAGACAGTTCTTTGTTTTCAATCAAAACAGACAATTAGTTAACAATTATTTCATTTGATATTTAGTGTACGATATCCTAAACACCAGTAGTTTTTCATTTCGATTGACAAAAATGTTTGTTTTAGTGTAGATTTGCTTCAATTTAGAGATAAATAAAATTAAAAACAATTATAGTATCGTTTGATAGCGAACTACACATTGATTTTTGAGCTGCCGTTTCATAAATAGAAGACAAATGAATATTAACTTAAAAAACACATTATTTTGGTTTTCAATTATTTTTTAGTAATTGTGAACTTATTTTGCGACTCATGTAATGTAAATAAAACTGAAAATACTCTTTACTTTTCACCAAAAACTATAACAAAAACTGCGACGAAAATAATGTTTAAAATAATGGAAATAATAATAATTATGATAATAAAGAGCCCTTCAAAACAAGTGTCTGAACAACACATTTGGGGACATTTGGATGGGTTTGGATTCAATACATTATTTAAAGATAAACAGAATAAACACCGAATTATTTTATATTAAAAACTGAAGGCATTCGTAAAAAATAAAATACAATTAATGTGTTTATATAATCGTAAATATAGTTATTGTTGTATATAATCAAAACTATAGGCACTTTGATTTCCAACACTTAATCATAGCTTTTATTCCAAAGAAAATAAACGATAAAATATATAAAAATATTCTCAAAATACTATTAATTGTAAGGATTTATTAGAGACACAAGACTTGCAGTAAAATAGCTCTCAATTAATAAGAAGGGCTTCGAAACAGTTTAAAACATGGGCTGCCTTTCAATGGGCTCACAAACACTCTGAGACTGTCTGTTCTTACGTATAATATATTAAATATTATTAATGAATGATTTTAATGGAAAATAATTATAATAAAAATGATAAATAATAGCAAATAATTATTACTCAGAGCTCTTATTGTCTGCTTTTGTTGTGACCGCAAAATCGCAACTAATTATTGCTTCGTTTCAATAATAACGGGATTTGCGATAAAAACAAAACATTATTTTAAAACAAAAAGGGATTTAAATTTGGTTTCCTTTTGGGAGACTTCTGCCAAAAACTACACTCATTTGAAGCTAACATTTAATGCAAAGGCAGTATTGAGTTATAGTTTTGGTATTAATTAATAATTTTCAAAGTGAGCCAAAAAACAGTTAAAAAATTGGCCGAAAAACATGTCATCAAAAAACAACTCTTATTCTGAGCGGAAAAATACTATTTAAGGCATTTATGTTTAAAAACAGTAAAGTATTTCTCAAATTTGAAAAATAAAGTCTTCAACAGATATATAATAAGTGAGAAAAATACGAATAAAAACAACACAAACAATAAAAAGTCAATAATAATAATATAATAATAATAATAACGATAAAAACGGTGCAGTAATTAAGACACGAATATTGAAAAATAAATATTCGTTTTAAGTAATGTCAGTTTACTTCACTTTCGGGCTATTATTTTCTCCTCAATTATTATGCGCCTAATTATGGACAGAATTTCAATAAAACATTTATTGAATTGTTTTAGTGTTTGTTGTCTTAACTGTTAGTCAAAAGACTGTTTGCATTGTTTAACCGATTAATTACTTCTAATAATTAATTTAAAGACAATTAAAGACATAATTATTTAAGTTTTGGTTTTTGTTTTGTTATCTTTTTGGGAGTTATTTGAATGAAAAATACTTGAATTGTTAATAGTGTTTGTCGTCAATGGATTCGCTTCAAAGCCATGTCATTATGTTATCCCTATTGGTGTCGAGCAATGCCTCCACATTCGACAAGAGGTCGGCGTTGAAGTCGTCCGGAAGACTGGGCACCAAATCGTCGGACTCCATGTTTTCGGTGCCGAGATCCAGGTTCGCCACTTGCAGACTGTCCAGACCCAAGTCGGTGCCAGTGTTGCGACTCATGTTATTGTTGGCGTCGTCGGCGCTGGCGATCGTGTCTTCGATCGATAGGAAGTCTTCGGGTGTGTTCGGCAGACTGTAGTTCGAGCCCAACCCCAGACCAGAGTCGGCGCTCTCTTGTCTTGAATGGCAATCATTATTGAGCGGACCGTTGTTTCCGCCTAAGAACGGGTCGATACCAGTGGTAGAAATGGGCGGCAATCTGTTGATTGAGGAGTTGTCGTCGGCCAGACTCGGGGGGCGGAATCTGAGGATCTCATGTTGGCGTTGACGCAGTTTCTGTCGCTCCAACTCCAGGTTAAGGACTGTTCTCTGGTGTTGCTGTTGAAGTGCGTCTGTATTTGAATTACTGCCCGAAGTGTTCATATTCTGGAGCGCAACCACTAGACTCGAGGGCACAGTACTCGAACTGAATGGGGGCGGAGGGGTTCTACCGTTTCTAAGTTGAGCTCTACTTTGTTGTTGAGCAGCGATAGGAAGGCGTGGATCCCACCAACTGGTGGAACAGTCGATATGGTTTATGAAATAGACTTCTCCCGAAGGAGTTCTCGACTGTTCCCATCCTTCGGGAAGGGGTCCCACAGCAGTCAGATTACCGGTCGAACTGCTGTTTGTATTATTAATGGCATTCGTAGTGTTGTTTGAGTTATTGTTTTGGTTTATGACGAGTCGGGGCTGAGTTTGTTGGCGGAGGTGTTGTTGCATCTGTTGGCCCAATAGTTTTCGTCGGGGGTCCTCCCAAGTGGTTGTCTTCTCCTTATGATTGATGAAATAGCGCTCACCGTTGGGGGTCTTTCCCTCCTCCCAACCGTCTGGGAGTTGGATGTGGTCGATGTCATAACTGTATTGTCTTAAGTGAACCGACTGTTGCTGTTGTGCCGAAGCCATGGCCTGAGAGACAGCCAGAGTCTGCTGAAGAGTGGCCGGAGAGGAGTGAGCTCTCGGATGATTGATAGTGAGACCGGCGGGAACGCCATTCAGCTGTTGCTGAAGAGTCTGTTGTTGTGGTGACGCAGGACTCAGAGGCGAACCGGACGGCTGTGATAAGGGAGGGGAGAAGGAGGCGTCCAGACTGGACTCACGGCTGTGCGAAGCGCTAACTGATCCGTCGGGAGGTTTGAAGAAAGAGGCCGGGAAGTTCCGCTGACGCATCGGCACTGACAGCGGGACGTGACTGTCCTTCGGGCCGATAACGGCCTTAAAGAGTTCGTCCAACTCATTGGCGCCGCTGTTTATTCTCAATATCTGATGGTTGGGTCCTTTTTGCTCAATTAGATCGCGCGAAGACTGAGATGACATCGTTTATTGCGTTTAATATCAATCGGTTTTGTATTCAAAATAATTTAGTATTCAATCGATTGAACAAAACTATTGATAAACAGAAAAAATATATTTCAATGTCTTATCGTTTGATCCATTTTGTGGCCAACTTTGAGCTCCTCATCAAAAAAGTCTCAAAAACTAATTTATTGATAATATTATTATTAAAATAATTATTTACGAAAAATATTTGATATTTAATAATAACAGCGATTAAAACAAACAAAACTTGTATTCAATGTATTGAATGAATCGCAGAAAGAGTCGTCTATTCATCAAATCTATTGCCATTTCAATGGCGACCCAACGCATGCGTACAACACCTCAAGCCTTGAATAAGTCCAAGAATAACAAAGAGACCAATAAATTGATACCAATTTAAATCCCATTCAAAACAGTTAACAGAATCAGTGGTCGACTCGAAGGCACACAAACTGCAACACAATTATCAAGAATTGCCAACTTTGGGCTTTAGATCACTTGTAAGGCCAGACATAAGCCAATAGACAGGAGTTTGATGACACCGTCTTCACTGTCGACAGTGAAATCAGAGGTCATTTGACAGACACATCGATATTATCATAGTTTTGTTCACTCAGTTAATCAGTTATTAAACACAATTAATAGTCGGAGAGTGTGTCAGATGTGTTGTTAGCAGCGAAATAGGTGTAGAGTTGTGGTGAATGTGAGGTCTATTTGATGGCTAACACCCAAAGTGAGGCCAACTTTCACTTCAGTACTGATTGTTGTGAACCCAACCAAACAACACAACTATTTCTCTAACGCTATCATAACTTTATTCACTCTTCAAGTCTTTTGGCCTCAAATCCCAAACCATTGGCTCAGGAGTTCCACCCTATGATGAACGCCAATCAAACCAGTCAGGGGCTGTTCTCCCCCTCTTCTGCTCTATCTGTCTGTGGATTCTGGCAGCACAGCAAAGGCACAGCACAGGTATTGCGTGCCTCTCAGCACATACTTTGATTCCTAAACTCCGTTCACTAAAACATTACAGAATTTGAATGCATTTCTCGGAAAACAAATTTGTCATCAAATTATCGAAATCTAATCTCATTTCTTGTTCTCATCAAAAGCGAAGGTAATTACCTCTTCCGATGAGTCTTCCCTCGAATCCCTTCCCTTCTAATCTCTTTCTCCTATCTATGACTCACAATATTATCGAAATTCAGTTTTAAAGTGAAAGTGAACTTATCTTTTAAATACTGTAACAACTGTTGCCTTTAAACAGATTTTATTGGATTATAAAACAGTTTTATTTATTTTATTTACCAATTATTGAGTTAAACCACTTTTATTTGGTTAAGAATCTTAAGATAGAAGTATGTTTGAGACCCGGGGCACAGTTGGCACCGCCTCTTCCGTTTAGGTCTAACATATATCACAACCCGTTCCACTTGTAAAACGACTTCATTGGAAAGCCTGCTCTCGATTTCGAATAATTCATTTTTTCTTCCATTTGAACAAAAAAAATTTCAAAGTTTATAATCAATTTTTATGATTAATCGACGAATGATTTATTGATTATTACAATTAAATAATGTTTTAAATTATTTCAAAAACAAAAACCACTGATTTGTGTAAAGAGAAAAAAAATGAATTTATTTGAATTTGAATTTTTGACTGACATTTGAGTTGAATATCGATTAGAATTTTAAACGATTGGGAAAAGTGTTAATCAAATGAACAAAAAGTTTAATTCATAGCATTTAATAACAGTATTGGGGTTTTGGGAGAAAACTATGCAATTATTTATTCAATTATTTTATTTCTTATTTTAAAGTCAGGTTTAAAGCCATTGTTTTTGGAGTTGGAATCAAAATTCGAAATGAGCTTGGCCCTTATTCCCCTTTAAGGCAAACTATTTGCTTGAATAAAATAATTGTTTCTCAGCTTAAAATCTGTTTGATTGTAGACTGAAAATTAGGCAATATTTTATCTAGATCTTATTTTCGAATTTTGTTTGAAAAATGGGTAAAATATTAAAATTCTAATTATGAATAATTTATATTTAGATAAATAAATGTTTGAGAAAAACACATTTCTTTCGTTCTTTAAAATTCATGTTATAATTGAAGTAATTTTATGTGAAATCAGATTAAATTTGAGAACAAAAGTGCGAAAAGAGTTCGCAAATTGTAATCAAATCAAATAAACAGAATATTGATTACAATTAAGACTCAATTAAATGCAAACGAAGTGAATATGTGTTAAGAGTTTCACTCTTTCACTACAATCGATGCTTTCAACTGTTAATCAAAACAAATTGTGTTCCCAATTGTGGTGTTCCTAATCTCTGAATGAAATGATTCCAATCCTCTAATTAAAGCACATCCCAACTGATTCACTAACGCCTAATCACTAGTAATCAGGTTTAGGTTAAGCGTAAGCCCTGTTCTTACACCTGAGCTGAGCTGCGAAGCGACGTAATTGATGTGACATTTGAAGTGTCACTCAATGGGTTGTGTTTATCAATGAAAGCGATTGCCTTTGAGTCGGAAATAAAGTAAACATTAACTCAATTAGTGTTCACTTTATTTATAAATCACTCCTTTTATTGCACAATAGCTTCACATTAATTGTAATAATAATTTATTTTTATTAAAAATAAACTCAATTATAAATATTTAGATTGAATTTGAAGTTAAAATTGGTTTTGTTTGATATATATTGGAAATGAACCGTCTGTTCGGTCGGGGAAAAAACACGGGACCCGCTCCCAATCTCACCGATTGCATCGCAAATGTAAGACATCTTTTCTTATTGACAATCATTTATTGAATTTTGTGTCTAAAGGTTGACAGTAGGGCCGAGTCTGTCGACAAAAAGATCGCCCGATTGGACACAGAACTCGTCAAATACAAGGATCAGATGAAGAAGATGCGAGAGGGACCTGCCAAGGTGATTCACTAAACTCAAGCTAAACTTATGAGAGACTAATTGAATGGCAATTATTTGTTAAGAATGCGATAAAACAAAAAGCTCTTCGAGTTCTGAAGCAGAGGAAGATGTATGAGGGACAGAGGGATAACCTGATGAACCAGTCGTTTAATATGGAACAAACCAATTACGCCACACAAATGCTTAAAGACACCAAAACTACGGTATATTCCCTTTGAAACTGAGTTAACAAATGTGTCGTTTCTTCTCATTGAAGACAATTAGTATTTGTCTCAAAATTTATGATTCGTTGAATGCAATGAATCGAAACGATTTTCAATCACTTTATGTCTTTCCTCTCATTTATTATCAATTGTTTGAAGTCTTATCACAACATTTCATATAATGATAGGTCGACGCCATGAAACTCGGGGTCAAAGAAATGAAACGGGAGTACAAAAAAGTCAATATCGACCAAATCGAGGTATTCATCATTGTTTAAACACTTCATATAACTCACCAGTGCTTCTCTGATTGACAGGACATGCAGGATGAGTTGGAGGACATGTTAGAACAGGCTAATGAAGTACAGGAAGCACTCGGCAGAAGTTATGGCACTCCTGATATCGATGAGGACGAGTTGGAAGCAGGTCTTAGTCTATGCAACAAATTTTTCTTTATTTAAATTAATGAATAAATTTATAGAATTGGATGCTTTGGGCGATGAGTTGGCTTTGGATACCGACACTTCATATCTCGAAGAAGTATCCACTCCTAAAGTCCCCACCAGAGAACCCGGAGCTGAGAGCGTCAATAGTGTAAGTGATTTACTATAAATTTGATTTTATTAATATTTATGTATAAACTGATCGTAAATTCTTTCGATCCAAAGGACGGACAACTGGTCGATGAGTTCGGTTTACCAAAAATCGCGGCCACTTGAGGTCAATCCTCTTAACTAAATATCACTTTTCTTATTCCAGTATTTGTAAAAATCGATTACAAACTCATTAATAGATTTTATTAACAATTATTTGCTTTAATATTATGTTTTTCGATGATATCTCTCAACACCTGAAACCTGACGGCTCTGTTCGACAGTTTTGTTTCCACGCTTTGTAGAAATGTTTGAGAGTATTGGGAAGTCTTGTGCGGCAAATGAGTTGTCCACACATTCGGCAAAACTGTGAATTTGTAGCTAAATTCGGATATATGTTAGCATTGAAGGGGTTGAAGGGAAGGCTTACTTTATAGCGAAGAGTTCAGTGGAGTGCATCACTTTATTCATTCCATAATTTTTGAGCCGTTCATCAAAAAGCGGAAAATCGTTGGTTTTCCTAAAAGTTATCAATTGTTAAGTGATTTGTGAATAAATTTATTAAACAATTACTCGACGACTATATAGGGCTCGTATTTGTCTTGAAATCCATAGACATCGTAGGGATGGGTTGCGTAATACCACTTCCAATAGTTTGTTAATCGGTGCGCATCTGACGACTCCAACAGACCTTAAATACAATTAAATAATTATTTGCGGCACAAAAAGGCGTATAATTTGTCGAATTTGATGCTTACGGAAGGGTTGGACTATAGGGTCTTCTCTGTGTATTAATTGCATGAATTCGTCTTTGGTTTTAGGAATCGGGTCTTCCTTCTGATCAAAGAGAATAATAATATTATTTTGTGTCACTCTCTTCAGTTAAAATACTTGAGGGCTTTCCAAGTATTCAAAGGCCGGAACAACAAAAGCTGTCTTTGAATTGTATTTGTGTTTTGAGATAATAGACATAAATCTGGTGCTGAACTCAGGACAGGGCTGAAAGTCTGCATCAGATACGAACATATATTTAGTGGTCACGTGTTTTATAGCGATATTTCGTAACGCATTTATGGGATAGTCGTCCCCTTCAAGTCCTGCCACGAGATTGACTCGACTTTCATGGGTTAGATTCAAATGACGCAACTTTTTCGTTATATAAAGTCTTTTGAGTAATAATTTTCTTAATCAGATTACAACTGAGCCATAAATATAGGTTAGAGCGTTATTACCGGTGCCACTCCTGTATTCCTTCGTCAAGACTTTTGACTGGAATGAATATCGTGATCGAAACCGGGCCCACCCATGACTTTAGACTGCGCTCCAAAATTATAAGTCTATCCATTGAGAGCTGAGTAACTGAAAGACATTTATTTTAAAAGCTTTTGATTTAAATTCATTTGATTTTTGAATTAAATTATTAAGAATTGAATGAAACGTTTGTTTGCATTCATTGCTCTCAGAGTTGTTCTCAACTTTTAATTGAAGAAAATAATTACCGAAAGTTATTTGACTTATTTGAGACTTTGATCGAGGCTTAGAACCGGGCGTTGAAGTTATGGTCATTCTTTCAAAGTTCAATTGTTCGCTCGGCTCCACCGGTTTGTATGAGTTATGACACCAGCGCCCGACCCCATCGGCCGAATCAATTTCATTGTTTTTTTCTTTGGATCAATAAATCAATTCTACATTTTTAGTGATCAAGTGATAAAATATTACCGAAAACGGGGGAAACTCTAATGTCAGTGAAAGAAACGGTTCCGGAATAACCAAAACAGACAATCATTATAGTAATCGACTCTATTCTGGTTTTGGAGCTTTTCTTTTGACGATATTCTCTTTTGGTCCACAATTCGAGTTCTGCCGGAAATTGGAGACTAAACAAAAAGGACTCAAATTATGAATGAATCACAAAAACTCTAATTTTTGATTTTATTATTCAATTTCGACGATTATAGTCTCAATAGTAAAGGGCGTTTTGGATATATATACAGCGCATTCGCTCTTCTACAAGACGACTTTTAATTAGAATAACAACAAGACCATTATCAATAAATCACTAGAC
>JAQGBD010001738.1:0-13623 GCA_034698165.1 Punctoribates punctum | reverse complement strand
TTCAATAAACTTGCAAATAAAGGATTGAAACGCATTTTATAAACAAACATAATAAGTTTTATTTGAATATTGTTGCAATCTTGGCAAAAAATGTCAGCTAAAACGCTTATAGAAAGTGAAGTTTTATTTTCATTCATAAAAATAATACTTTTTGTCATTTATTTAATCAATTTATTAATACTTTCGATATCTGTGTTCCTCTTCTTAACCGAATTGAATGCCAGGCTATCGAACAATGAAGATGACCAGGATATGAGTTTGGTATAATTTTGATGAATTACTTTATAAATACACCTTGTTCCTTTTAGAGATTATGAGTTTCTCGGGTGGGATAGCAGTGTGTCTGCTATTCCTTATAGAAATGATTGCATTCAACGCCATATTAAGGGAACAGCATATTGTGGTTACGGCTTATATTCTGCTCTCGATATTAACCTTAACCTGTATTTGGCTAAAGTTCGGTCCACTCTATGGTCTGACCACAATGTTTGCCTTAATAACTTCGATCAAAATGATCCTGAGCTCAATCTTTGTTTATCTGATTGTAATCAGGCGAAGAAAAGGACAGTATATTGAAGTCTCTCAACAGGATCTCTATATTTGAATGAAAACTCGATCATTTAATTTGTATTTTTACCAAGATAAATTTATCTACTTGAAATTATTTGACCATGTTGACTGAATAATTTAATAAATTTTTCAAATTTATAAATTGTTATATATGGTAATTCAAGAGTATTTTGCGCCTGGTACTTATGTTTGCTCGAATTTATGTCAAAATGATCCTGTTAATAATAGCTGGTTACTTATCGAACTTCTACTGAATTTTAATCTTGAATTTTATTCAGAAATTCAAATAAAGTAAATTATTTCTAAACAACTCTATTTGATTAGATTATTAATCCTGGTCCAATTTATTTGAACAGGTGTTCGTTATTCCACCGAAATTATATTCAAGTTATCTTTATCTGTTATTACATTAATTCGTTTTAATGTATTTATACTAGTACAATCATTTCAATTAAGCCATAATTGTATTAATTATTGATAATTAAAATTAAGTCTATTTTTATTATCGGGAATTAAAAATGTTTAATACGTTTTTAATTCGGGCTTTAATTCTGTTGCCTTTTCTTGGGATTTGTGCAAGGTAATTTATCAAAGTTGTACTTTTGCGTAATAAATGGTCAAGATAAATTTATGAAAACATCACCTTTCAACTAAATTACATTAAATTATGACGAAATATGTTTATTTTTCTTCCCTTTATAATCATGAAACTTACCTTGGTTGAATTAAAATTACCATGATAAATTGTTCAATTTGAAGACAACTAAGTTAATTCGTCTTATTACTCCTCATAATTATGATCTTGCTCATTCTAAATTCTAAAATTTTCAATCAGAATGTTGAATATAATTTATTGAATTATAACCTTGATAATTTTTCAGTGTCCCAACATATTTCATCGCCACTCCTAAACATTTGGAGCGGTGGGTGCCGAACGACATTGTGGTCTCACTGTTTGACCAAGTTCATCCCACAAATGTAACAACTACTCTTAATGGAGTCACCAAGGTGATAGATTTCACAGAGAAGGATCAGACGGCTTCGTTTTCCTTCCAATTTAACCAGGATCACAGTAATGATCAATATGATCTGGTGGTTACAGGAGTGGGAGGAATGCCATTCAAACAAGCATTGAAAATTGAGCTTGTCTATTCCAAATTTGTGGTCATTTTTCAGTTAACAAGTTTGGTTTATCAGCCTGGTGATCTGGTAATATTCAGGGCAATAATTCTCAATGAAAAGTTCTTTCCAGTAAAATATAACTGGATAACTGATTCCAGAATAACTATCAAGGTAAATCAGCCACAAAAATTTTGGTTTTTTATCTTGTTCATTTACTTTTAGGATCCCGGTAATGAGAAGAGAGCAATATTTAGCCAGGTTAGTTTTAGAACATAATAATTGTGTCCTGATCATTATTTATAAGTGAAATATAATTACCTTGTTCAGATAAACGGTGAAATAAAACCATCAGAAGTGTACGGCCAAAATTATTTCAACATATCCAAGGGCATCACAAACGACATCTCATTCAGATTAGATAAGCAAGAACACATTGGAACCTGGCAAATCGAAATGAAAATCAATGACCATGTTGAAATTATCAAATTCGATGTCAAACCGGATAATGAAAACTTTGCATATATTGATTTGAATGCAACTAGCTATAAAACCTATAATGACCCAGAAGTTCACCTGTCCATCAATAGCCAGTACTACTTTGGTGAAAGTGTCAAGGGCAATTCGCAAATTGATGTAATTAAGTTGAATGACTGCGGCCAAACTGTTCCTGCAGAAAATCGAACGTCACTTTTCAAGAAGCAGGCTAAATTTGACAGAACAACCATGATGAAAATCAATTTCAATGATTTTCCAGGTCTTAATCCAAGATGTGATGACGTTTTCGGTGTCCAGGTATCGATTGACGACTCTATCACCGGACAGGTGTACCAAGATACAGTTCAAGTGAATTTCACCAAGCAGAACATCAAAGTCAGAGCGGTAAACAAGAATGAAAGGCTGAAAATCGGGATGAAATTCAGGGTTGTTTTGGAATTTTCATACGTTGGAAATACTGAATTTGACCTGCCATCAATTGATGACAAGCTCAAAATTGAGGCCCTGGTGAATAACAAGAACAATTTGATCTCGTCAAATATTGTGATGAGCAAGAACAGAAAGTTTCTTGATTATCTAATTGAGCCTGGCACTTTGAATATGACCATCAACGTAAAGTTGTCAGATGAGTTGGTATACGAACACACTTACCTTGCACTTGACCCTGGTTGTGCCAAGACATTGCTCTCGATCAATTACCAAGATAGTCAGAAAAGGCTAGAGATAAATGAGATAGCTAGTTTAATTGTTTCTTCGAATCAGGACATTAGCTATCTCAATTATTTTTTCATCGTGAATGAAAAAATCGTGAATTCTAGCTCGATCACTTATAAATCACCTGCCAAGGTGGTCGTATTCAACTTACACATCACCATGAATATAATGCCCAGGTCAAAAGTATTCATTTATTTTTACAGCCCGGCGACGAACTCATATGGCCTAGATTATATTGATATCGACGCTTCTGAATATTTCCAGAATTTCATCAAGGTATCAGTTGATGAAGGGCTGGTAACTGAAAATAACCTCACTCATATTGAAATCAAGTCGAAACCTCAGTCAAACATTCTTATCCATGCCTACAATGTAGAAAATCTGAATAATATGAGAAAGGACAATTTATTCGAGCAGCAAATTATCAAGAACTGGAAGAATAAAATGGCGATTTATAACCAAGATGCACCAATCGCGAGCCAGGTTCAATTAATTTCTAATTCACCCTCTTTCTGCAGCACACCATATGAGCTAGCTCAAATTCTTGCCAGCCCTTCTGTTTATTACCATGATGAAGGAAAAATTAACAAAAATTTCAGGCACACTTGGATTTGGGATAAATTGAATATGTATGATCTTGCTAAATTAAAAACAAATTTAATTTTATGATATTTCAATAGCCAAGCAAATAATTCCTTGAAAATAACTGCTATTTCACCGAATAATAACCCTGTTTGGCAATTCTCGGCAATTTCCCTCAATGACCATGATGGAATTGGAATCACCAAGGAACCACTCGAAGTATTACATGCTAGGTCATTTGAAAATCTTATTTAATTCATTAATCTAGTTAAATATAGCTCAACGCTTTTTTGTTCAAATCAATAACTTTGCTGATGTAAAAAAAGATGTCAGGCACAATATAAATGTCCTTGTTCATAATCCATTCAACAAGAAGATGACTTTCGACATAGCATTCGAAGAGTTATCAGGATATCCAGCAAAAATTGAATTTGATAGTTGTGATCAAGCAATTGATTTTGAAAGTTCACAAACCCGGATGATAAATTGCTCATTTCAAGCAAGCTCAATTGGCGAGGCAAAAATCTCCTTGACAGCTTCAGATTTATCAGGGAACACAACTTTGGATTACCTAGAGAAATCATTCGATATCGGCTTCAATGGAAAACAAATGACCAAGATTGATCACAAGCTCATTGAATTTGGCCAGGATTCAAATGAATTCGAAACGGAATATAACTTTTCTTACCCTGATAACTTCGTGAAAGGCTCACAACGATTATTCATCTTGGGAAAAATTGAGACTGATGAAAATTCCTGGTATCAAAATGTAATAAAAAATTCAGAACTATCAGGGTTCAAATTCGAATACAATATGATTCCATGTGAGGAAAGAATGCCAAGGTTATTTTCCCAAATATCAGCGGTGAAGTACTTGAAAAATTCCGAAAAAATTTCCCAAGATGATTTGAAAATTAGACTAAAAGAAATAGGAAGTGAATTTAACCATGCTTGTCTCAAAACCCCATATGATGGATCAATTGTAACAGAAACTTTCAAGGGTAATGTCTCAAATGACGCAGGGCTCAAAAGTTCCACCTGGCTCACTTCCCAATACCTGAAATATATGAAAGATTATTCAAAAATGAACGGGTTCAGTAATAACAAGATATATTTCACAACTTCCTGGCTGAAAAAACAAGAAATATTTACCGGGGAATTCCTTGAAAAAGACCCAGAGTTTCAGACCAGGCCAAATATCAAAAACTACCCTGTTTATTTGACAGCTATCTCGTTCATTGAACTGGAATCAGATATGAATTATGTAGAAAATAAGCCCGAGGTCTTAAAATACCTTGATGACCACTATTCTCACCTGGAAACTAATTATGAGAAAGTTATTGTTTGCTTAGTTTTTCACATGGCTGAGCATGGTAAAAGAGGCGAATGTTTCAGCGAATTTCTCACCATGATAGCGACAGATAAAGACAAGAAATTTGTCAAAGATCCAAATGAAAAACCTGATATTGAAGCAAGCACATATGGACTTTTGATCTTGGTCAATCGAAATCATTTTTCCCTCGCTTATGGAATATTTCAATACTTAAAAACAATTATGAAAAGCAACGGAATAATTGGATACGACTTTCAAGCATCACTTGCTTTGAATTCAATGGCTGACCTTGTTCAAATGGCTCAAAATTACAACAAGGCAAAAAAGGAAGTGAGTATTAACCTTAATCATAAGGATCACTCAATGATTCTTCAAGATGGAACTGAAATCACCCAGATTTATGAATTGCCAAGTGATACAAATAGTATCAAGATGAAATTGAGTGGGTTTGGAAAGGCAAACATTTATTTCGCAACCAAGTACAATTCAGAAAATGGAACATCCAATACTCCGAGGAGTTCAGTAATTGAATTATGCAAAATGTAAGTGCCTTGGTAAAAATCGTTGTTTTATAATTCTGTTTTCGAAAAATAGTACCAAGCACACAAGCGATGGTTATAAAGTGACAGAATTCGATTTGCCCAAGGGCTTAACATTCCAAAGCTATTCAGATTCTACCAAGATCAAATCCAAAGTTGAAACCAATTCGTTGAAAACAAATGTGGTCTTTTATACGAACAAGGTAAGTCTATGGTTGAATAAATTTTATACAATATTTTCATTTATTTTGTTTTTATTAGAATGACAAAGTTTGTTATAAAATCAATGTGAAAGCGCTGGACACATATAAGTTACCAAGTTCAGCACCGTTGCAGTTTTACCCAACAATGAATGAATTCAAGATCTATCAAATGGACCTGGCTTAAGTCATAAAAACTATCTGTTTATGTTATTTAATTGAAATTTAAGCAAGTTTAGTTGAAATATTAAATTAACACTAATTGGAAACGTTTTGATAAATTAATTTGAGCATGAAAGGTAAAAGTCACCAAGAGAAAGAGTGTATGTTTTCATGGAAGTACCTGGAACTTCTGATAAACTACTGTTGTCACCTGAATTTGTTCATGGTAAATGCTTAGAGTATTTCTTTATTAAGTTTATCAAATGCTTCAAAAAATTTTATTTAATAATTTCAAAAAAATAACAGTCAATTAATTTGATTTAAATTCTGCTTGGTAATTTAAACGATAGTTATACGTATTCACTGACAGTCAACTTGGACCTGTCATAGTAAGGGTAGACTTTGATGGGCACCGGCTGTCTGTTCCTCACTTCAAAGCTTTCAATTGCAGGGATAGTGAAACAAAAGTCCTCAGTCGTCAACTAAAGAATAAAATGTGATTTAAGCTTGATCATTTCCTATTAAATTTAATAATAGTCTATAATACATGTGATAGATAAACGTTGAGATGTGTCCCAGAATTTTCTGCCTCGATGCGATTAATAATTGCTGAATTTCTACGGAAATTTTCTTCGTGGTAGGTATAGCCACTTGGTAGATCAATTTCAACAATTATGTTATTGATGGGTTTTTCTTCTTTGTGGCTGAATGTTCAGAATAACAAAATTGAGTATGTTAAATTTGTAAAAATTGTAATTACCTTGTACAAATTGTGAGAAGAATATAATCATCATTGATATGATCTTTGGTTAGACTGGTGTTAAGCACACCTCCCGTCGCTCTGACATAATATTGATAGTTCAGCCTTACAGTAGCTCTTCCGAATCCTTGTGCTGTTATCTGGATAAGTTTTGAACCCGGGTCACCTTCTACTGCTTCAATTACTTCTGACTTTTGCTTCAGATGAATTTGTTTTTCAATTGAATTAGCTTTGAATCTCAAAAATATATTTTCGGTATTATGGCTAAAAGGTTTGGTGATCTTCATGAACTTGGTCATTGCTTCGACAATCAGAGATTGGGTGTATGTATCAATTATTGCACTTATATGACCATTTTTTTCCCAGTCAATTGTTGTATGTTGGTATTTCAACAAAAAATTAAAAACATTAAGAGCTTTTGAATAGGATCGCCTGTGAGACAAAATCAACAAGCCATAAGCAGTCAGGTGTAAATCAGGTTGTCCATGGTTATCAGGCCAAAAATAGCTAACATTGTTCATCATATTCTCGACTTTTTCATAACACTTTTCTTTTATTTCGTGGTTTATTAAATGCAAGGTATAACAACTTGACATTATATCCAGGGGATGTTTGAACTTTTCAAAAGACGCTGCCAAATATGTACCAGTTGCTAAATTGATTTCGCCTGATTCAACAAGAACAGAATGAACGTATGCTGTCAAATAGCCATTACCACCAGTCACAAATAAAGGATTAGGGTATGTTTCCATATATTCTCCACTTGAAGGAGATTTAAGCTTGAGCCAATTTTTAGCCCTGAATATAATTCCATCGTCAACTGGAATATAGGCCTTGGCGATTGTTAACATTTTTAAAGCGTATGCTGTGAGCCAGGTCATAGATTTAGCAGTAGTACTCTTGATTGTCTTGTCCCATGATTCACCTTTATCCTCTTCATAAAAAATAAATGATCCATCATTAGGCTCATGGAAACATAAAAGATCAATAGCATGCTTGATTGAATTAATAGCCTGGCTTTCAATCGTTGGGTTTGATTTTCCTGTTAATTTTAGATAATCGAGCCAGAACACTTTTGGAAAATATTCAGCTATTCTTTGTTGACAACATCCACTTGGTTGACTAAAATCGTATTTAATTTCAGTTTTTGCAGGTTTCAAATTATTTTGCCAAGTCATTAAGAGCAAGTCCGTCGTCCCACTCATATGTAACCTTGCTGACCCATTGATTACATTTGGGATGTCACCAAGATAGTTTTCAACCGAATGTGTTATTGATTTGGTTTCTGTCAGGTCAAAAAATATATCTTGCTTCACTTCTTGGGGAATTCCTTCATAATTGACCAGGAGCTCTCGGAGTTCACCATCTGGTTTAACAGGATCAATTGAACTAATAGACTTGCCTGTTACTTGAGCAACAATTGGAAAGCGCCCAACTTTTGTGCTAGTTGTCCGACAAACTAGGTTCTTGATTTCATTCATTTTCAAAGAAATATCTTGGTCACATCCAGTTAAATTGATGAATTTTGAATCAGCGCTGTTATTCAAATAGACTTTGACACTTGCATCAACAGTTTCATTCATATAATTGAAGACCAAGATATGAATATCGGTGTCTTCGTATCGTTTAATTGAGTATGGTAAATTGAGTTTGAGGAAGAATGGTCTGAATACACGGACCTAGAACAAATAGCTATTAAAATGATAGCTAAATATTTAAGCATTACATATCCTGGTTGAGTAGTTATTCCTAAGCCTTTTTCCTGGTTGAGTGCAAACCCGGTAATTTTCCAAGTTGTAATACTATCAGGGACATGTGATTTCAAGTTCATCTCCTGTTTTCCTTTGTGCCTAGGTAAATAATTTTTGAAAATTATTGAGAATCTTGTGATTTCAAAAATTAATCAGCAAGGTAAATAATTACATAGGTGTTCTGTCCCAGATCCACGTTTCCCTGAAGTCCTTTCTGATCTTGATTTTTTCACCCGGCTTTCTTTTCTCCTCTTCTTCAGGATCAACAATCAAATCATAGGTTCTTGGACATTCTATAATTCCATTTGTCATCAGGTTCATTCCAGCTTGCAGAAAGCCATCCGTGTACTTTTCATAATTTTTGTTCGAGGTCAAATCTTTGAGAACTCTCTGAGTCGTAATATCGTTATCTTTTTTTAATGCAAGAACAGATTCATCAACAGCCAGGAGAAACAAATCTGAATTCTCTTCTGCCTTGATGGAAAATTTACCAAGTTTGCCTGAGTCGACTTCTGGTGTTTTGATATTAAATTTAACTTCATTATGAAATAACCCTGATACTGATATTTCAAGAACATCCGACACAATAACATTTGAGCTAGGACTTTTCATAAAGACAGCTAAAACTGCTTCAGGAACCATATCCCTGGTGATGTCAATTTGAATTTTTTGAGTTTGTGCTGGTGATGAGAAAACCCTATTTTCTGTCCTGGTTATACTTCCTCTAATGACCACGAAGAAAATAAGGTTGGATATTGGCTGATTAGAATGTATGACCAAGTCCAATTTATTGCCAACTGTTATCTTTGAGCCGGGATTTTGCATTTTTAAATCAACAAGGTCAGGCTTACAATTTTGCGCAAATTCATAGTGCGAGGTGAGAAGCTTTACGCTATTTCTTGCTTGCTTCATTATAACCGAAAATTCTAGGTCAAAATATCCATTGAAGGTATCGAATTCGCAAATGAGAAAACCATCATGGGCATTCATAGTGGTAATTACGCCATTTTTAGAGGAATCGTTCTTGTAAGTTTTATGCGAAATTGAGCATGCAAAATTTTCTTTGATTTGTTTCTCTGTGATACTCTCACCGGCTTTAGATGTCAATTGTATCTAGGTCAAAAAATTTTAAACAATTTATTTTACAATAACAAATATTATTAAACTAACCCTGTTACTAATAGACTTTCCTGGTCGAAATTTCCTGCGTTTGCTCTCAATATTAGCCCTGACATCTGCCTGGATAACATTGAATTGTTCCACGTTCGAATAGGCACTCTTGGTATTTTCATCAAAAACATTGACAGTGACTTCGAATTGCATTTCATTGCAATCAGAATTGATCAAGGTTGTGTTGAACAGGTCGAGTTTGCCACTGATTTGGCCGTAGATTGTCGAATTTATTTTGAAATGTTCCTTGGTGATACGACCACACTCATTGACTTTTTCAATTATCATTTCCATTGAGCCATTGACTGGTTTTCCGAAAGTGTAATAGACGTCAACTTTGTATTCCAAAACGGGTTCACCAATTTCAACAAAATCAGGTAGGTGAATTGTCACATTAGCCAAAGGGAGTACGTAATCTTGGACATCAAACGTATAATTTTGAACCTGGCCACGAGTTACAGCTCTAATTTGCCACTTTCCAAGACGAGCTTCATCATACAAACTGAAGACCATATCATCGGTGATTCCATTCGTGAAGTTGAATAAATTCAAACTAATTGATTTTTCCCCGTTTTGACCTTGATCCTAATGATAAATTTAATTAAAGTTAAGTTTAAATCAGACATCGCCAAACGGGAGGGGGGGTGAGAGGTTGGTATAGCTGGGAAACCCCCTCAGACCGATGAGCTTGGCGATGTCTGGTTAATATAGTTACCAGAACCAATTCGCGCAGTTTATTGCCAAGTGGGTCCTGTAAATAATCATGGTGACATTTAGAATTCTGTATTTTTATCAAGTTAATTTGAAATAAGTTACAATGATGTAGAATTTCATATCGTTAACATCCTTGGTATGGACCGGTTTGAGTGAGTCGTCCAAGATCACAGTTCTGAATGAAACATTCTGACCTGGCTTATAAATTCCTTTATCAGTCTGAATTAGAATAACAAATTGTTTATAGATAAATTCAATTTGCATTTGTTCCTGGATGGGTTTTTTGAATTCGCCTGTTGATGTGATGGACAGATTGTAAAGACCCTCGGTGAATTCTGACCCAATCTTCAATTAGATTGTCTTGAAGGAATTAGCTTGGTTGAATTTCACATCTGTGGATTGTTTTACAGTGGTGTCGCCGTTTGATTTGACCAGGGTGCATGTTATTGTGTTCTCAGTTGTAATTCCATCAAGGGCAACGATAATGTTGTATGCTGAGTTTGGCCGAATGATTCTTGGTGCCAATATTGAATAAGTTGGCTCGCTGATATTAAATTTAATTAATTACCAGGTTAAATTTCTGAATAACTTACCCATCATTCAGAACGAACAGAAAAGATAAAATGAAAAGTAACTGGATCACTCTCATTTTGTAATAAAGTTTTCCGTTGATTCTCTTCCTTTTTATACAGAAATTTTGATGGATTAGTGTCAAAGTTTAATAGATAACTTCAAAATGATAAGAATGTCTAAGAGTATTGTGCTTATCAAGGTGTATAGGAATTTAAAATTGAGCCCATTCTGTCCTCCAATCACAGCTCAGCACAATCACAACCAATCAGGACTTCACTCAAACAGAACAAAACCAAACTTCAATTCAAACCAAAGCTCAGTCTCCAGTCAGCACTCATTGAGTCTTCAGTCAACTCTGAATCACAACAGACTTCAAACCAATTTCTTTGTCTTTCAAACCCTTTTTGAATAAACAGTTTTTGATTTTGCAAATTGTGTTTCATTTTTGATTCGACGGCTCAATCAAATTGATCCTGGTCACTTCATCGGGCATCACAATAACCCACGAAATTTAAAATTAAGTGTTGAAATATTGCTTAAAATTTAATAGGACTAGATCAAACATAAATTTTAATTTGATTTTATCTATTAATTATCGAAATTCAAATAAAAAGACATTCAAATTATTTACTCTATTTTTAATCTTTTTAACCGATATATTTGTAGGGTGTTATCTTGTCCCCATCCTTTTTGCCATTATCATGAGCTCCAGCGCCTTCTTGCTTGTGATCTTTCTTGTGATCGGGTCCGTCACCTTTATGCGGGTCAGTTGGCGCGGACACGACAATCCCGACGGCGGAGATGAGGACGACCACCAATACAATTGTCTTGATTTCCATTTAAACTGAAAGCAAAACAATTGAGAAAAAATTGATTCAATGGAAAGGAAATCAGCGTTTCTTACATTTGTTTCAATTATTGTGAACTCAACTCAAGTAGTGATCAATTGATTCTAACTTTTGAAGCAAAATTCTGTTCCTTAAATACGGAGCGAATTAATTGGAATGCGATGGGATGTGAATGTGATAGGTCATATTACTAATTAACTGAATTTCCTGTCACTTCTATGAAGCAACTCATTTGATTAACTGATTAGATTAACTATATTTCGAAAGCTCGTGGCAAACACCTGGGTTCACAAATATTATTTAATTTGTTTTAAGTCATCTTGGCTCAGGATTGGTTTTTAAAAATTTTCCCGAGCTCAAATTCAGCAGTATTAATCCAGCTATTTCTAAGAAAAATATTCTGTTATGTAAGGAATGTATATAATCTATAGATTTTGATATTCACGAGAATATTATATTTTACCTGGGTTCAGATAATTTCAGTTTTGTTTTATTTTAATGTAATCTTGCTGCTTTTCTTATATTTAACCTTTTTCTTACTACTAAAAAAATTATTATACATTTAATGTATAAAATATATTTAGACTGATATACACAAGAATATCATAATTTTAGCTAGCTTAGAAAGATTGAAATGTTTGTTAAGTCAGTGTTAGTATAAAAATATTTTTCATCAAAATTTAATTAATGGATAAATTAATTATTGCGGAAAATCGTAGCGAAACCTCTGAAAATATAATTTAATTGAATCCTTTGATGAACTGTAGAGCACAGGATATGGTGTAGTGGTTGTGGTGGTGGCCTACAAATTATTTAATATTATATTATTATTAATATTATATCAAATAATTAATTTCGAGATCACTTCAATGTGAATGACATTCAGGTCTCTCTCTCTCTCTCTCTCTCTCTCTCTCTCTCTCCTTCGTTATCTGTTCATTGGATTTGAGGCACGTTTTTAATTACGTGTGCGTCTGTTGTCTGTTCCCTCACTACTGGACAGTAATGAATGTTATGGTGTGCTGTCTCACGAAGACATTCAATTCCCGATTTGTATCATTGAGTGCTTCCATTGAATTGCATGTGAATTGTGAGCACAAAAACTACTCAAACATTCTTTTATTAGTATTTTATATTCGCATTCAATTGCAATCCAATGCCAGTCAATGGCTGAGCACCGTTTGATTGGCATAAGATCCAGTGCCGCAAAGGCATACCCCCCGCTCCCCAATAGAAACTCTTACTCTATTTGCTGCCAACCGTTTGCTCTTAACAAAAGTTTAACATGCTCAAGTTATACTAATATTATTTTGATCGTGTAATTCCTAATATTCCACTCCGTTCTCCCGTTCCCTCTCTATCGCACAGCCATCAGAGCACTTCATATTCCTGTGCACTGAAAAAAAATGTGAGGTCTCTAATGAATTTCATTTCTGAGTATATTTGAAAATGCATTGAAAAATAGAGATAAGGAGAACAGTCCTCAGTTTTATACGATTTTAAGAAGGCCTCCCTCTGGCCATTAGTGCCCGTCCTCTGAGTCATCCTTTAATTAAGGCATATTTTTGGCCCTGGCCATTATAGACTGGCTATCATTCATCAAAACGAGAGGAATGTCCAGAAAATTCTGTGACTCACTTATATATATATATATATATGTCTATAAGTCTGTATATCTATGGGTTATATAACTCTCCAAACGTTTGCCAATCAATGGAAGTGTTTTCCATATTTTGTTTTATAGAAAAAAAACATTTCTATTATTGGTTTGCAATAGAAAGCCATCAAAAGTCGAGAACTGATAAGAAGAGAGACGTTTCCCAAAGCATTTCATTGGAGAATAGGATGTTTATCGTGAAAGAGAAGAGAAACCGATTTTTGATTAGATGCCTGTGCTCTCAGACAGCACATCCACCGGAGTAATCATCTCTTGAGAGTAGATCCAACTCATAGCAGATCCAAACTCATAGTTTTCGGGCTATTAGTTGACAAACACCATAAACAAAGACAATACTGTAAGGAATTGGGCCATACCTGTTAATTTTGACTGTTTCGGAGTGACCAAGGTGGCACTACGAATTACCCTATAT
>JAQGBD010001737.1:0-13625 GCA_034698165.1 Punctoribates punctum | reverse complement strand
AAGGAGGTCTTCTAATAGTTCCAGCTACTGATCCAGACCCTCGATCTCTGGTTGATGAAGATGACTGTCCCATTCTTACACCTTTTTTCCGATTCTTAATTTGGATTTTAATTGATTTATATTTAAAAATGTTTTTGAATTTATGAAAATTTTGAAAAATGATTTAAATAAATAATACACATTTATATTAGACCTAGTTAAAAAAATTTCATCAGATTGCTAGATAAGACTTTACTTTACAATAGCTTAAGGTTGGTTATATAAAATATTGAGCAAGGTATTTGTGACAACTATTCTTCTTCGATATAATTGAATATAATGGAGGTTTAGTGGCTAACTAATGAGCTTGGTCAATATTTTGCTAATCTCTTAATCCTCCCATTCGGAGTCTTCATCGGTCTCATAGCCCCCTCTTTGTAGTGGCGGCGAGATATAGGCTGACCTCAAATTCCTTCTAATGCGTGAACCGGCGCCAGTTTGAGACCTAATTGATTGGGGCCTCACTCGTGATGTACTACTTCTCGGCAGATAACGCCTTACATACTCTGTTCGCGCACTACTCGGACCGCCCGAAGAGGAACTCATTGGAATGGACTGTCGTGAACTACTATAACCATAATCAGGAGCCTGCCTAGGTACTTCTCCACCAAGATTCGATTGATTCGGATTTATACGAAAAGGTTGACCCGAGGCCGGCCAAAGCGTGGACCTTCGTCTGCTCGGATAGCCCTCTAAACTATCGGGAAAATACTCAGCAGTTAAATCTTCTTCCCTTTCAGGAATAGGTTCAATTCTGCGCCCCATCAAGCTAGGTACAACTGGTTGGAGCCTGTTGCTAAACCTTGTAGCACTGGGGGCCCCACTAGCAACCTGTCTGCGCCTTTCACGCAACTGCTGTTTGGCAATGGCCTGGTTCATTAGAAACACTTTGTATGGAGACCTTTGATATACTTTCCTTCCTTCCAAACCCTGCCAATCGCCCTTGCGTATTCTTCTCAAACGTTCTCTATTTTCACGATTGTAATCAGGTGGGGGCACATAAAACCCAGACTCAGGCCTTTGGGGTTGGAGTCGCTTTTTGCGAGCATTCGATTGTTTCCTACTCATGTAAGAAGTTTGCCACCAAGGTCTACTCGGTACTCCTACATTTTGGTGGTACTTGGCCACATTGATCTTTGGACGTCGTAAAATAGCCTGGGTGTCCCGTAAGTGTCTCTGATAGGGAGTCATAAAATTCGGATTATTTTTATCCCTTCGAGGGTCGGCAGCCTCTGACTCTCTCATTCTCTGGAATACAGGGTCAGTAGCAGGGTCATAATCATCTACAGAAGGAGGTCTTCTAATAGTTCCAGCTACTGATCCAGACCCTCGATCTCTGGTTGATGAAGATGACTGTCCCATTCTTCCACTTGTTTTTCAGTTACTTAATTTGGATTTTAATTGTTTTATATTTAAAAATGTTTTTGAATTTATGAAAATTTTGAAAAACAATTTAAATAAATAATAAATAATTAAATGATTTTTTCCGATCCTTTGATTGTTAGACATTTAATTGGTATTTGAATTGAAACTCATTTTTCTTTATTTCGTCAAATTATCTGAAAGTCACCGGAAGAAGAAATGTCCCGAAAAGTGAAGCGATCACATCTGCCAAATACGATGGACGAGCTTATGAATCCTTCCGGTAAAGTTGGTGCCTATTCCCGGGTGTTTGGCCCATACGGCTATCAGCCCCCTCAGGGCAATTGGTACGCAACAACTGGACGTTCCGAGGGAGACCTTGCCCCCGACCGTTTCGAAAAAGATGACCCCACGTCTGATACAATGAGGAATAAGTTACGTTCGGAAAGATATGAGGCCTATACTGGTGGACATGGGATAAGTGATATACCCATCTCTCGGCACTCATTCGTCAGACAGAGAGACGACGTCAGCAGAATATACGACACGCGGAGGAATGAGAGACTCAGACGACAGTTTCAGGACATATCATACCCAAGGCTCCGGCCCCAGGAGGTTGATACCAGATTCAGAAGAGAACTCAAGCCTCAACCGGTAAGTGTGCCCTCTAGAGCGTCAACTCCAGGTCCAAGTCGCAGAGGTCCCTCTCAAATGTGGGAAGGAATGGAGAGCCGGAGAACCTATCGCTCGCAGAGCGGAATTGATGAACGAAATCGGGCCGTGGCCAATCAAGGAATCACGGCAAAGCTTCAAAACATCAAAAGGGGGTCGGGCCGGGCTCCCGTATTCGACCCTATGATGAAGCCAACAGTTCCTGGTTTGCCACACATCGACACCTTTACACCGATTCGTGAAGAAAAGGAAAAATCTTCTTATTTTCCGCAACAATTTGAGGGCTTTCCAACGAGACAGCGCCCACTTTGGCCACTAGAAGAAGGTACCGACAAATCACTTTGGCTGCCAAACCCTAAACCTTCCTGGGGTATTCCAACACCTGGAACCTCTCGGGAGGATAGAAATGCTTATTTTGATACTTATGGAGGATATTGGCCGCCAGAACACGACTCCTGGAGAAGAATCTCAGAGTTGAGTGAAAGGAGTAGTGCACCGGTTTTCAGGACAGTGCCCAGAACAACACCCAGGCCACAGGAGAATGTCAGACGAATCACTCTGCGCCCATCCCGTGAATATCCCAAATGGAGAAAACCAGTCAAACCTGATAGGGTTGCTCCTTACAGTGAAACAGGTCCTCCAACAAGCCCTATGGAAAGAAAAAAGCGCACTAGGTCCGGCCAACCAGCACATCGACCTTTTGCCAGAGACAACTGGGGGGACGACCAGCTTTACACCCGTCACGAGGGATATTTCCGCTAAACTCAATTAGTTTATAAACTATAGGTTTCGACAAAATTTGAAATAATATTTGAATTCTGTCAAAAAAATAGTGTATTAGTGACTCCCAATCGATTCCTTTATAACATTTAACACTTTTTAGAAAAAAATCTTTACATATATGTTGGTTACTAAAACACCTAGTTAACACTGTCAATATATCATTTTGATTCAACAAAAATTACCAAGTTTACACTTGAGAAGGAAAGCACATATTGTACATAAGGAAAGTACATAATAATTTATAAATGGGTAAAAAAGTTTAAAGTCGTTTGAGCAATGGTTTGCTTAATCATTGTGATAACCACGATCATTTTTATTAATTAGTTTAATAAATTGTTAATTGCTAGTTCAAAACTGGCAATTTATCTCTGATCTAATTTTTCTGACTTTTTTGAAGATTTTAAAGTTAACACTCCTTTTCTTGGAATGACTGAAGTATGGAGTCTTCTCTGTTATGGCTATCCTTTCGATTTTGCTGTCAATCAAATGTTTAATGAATTTTAGAAAATAATTCAATTGAGAGGAAGGAATACCTCATTCCATATCTCTTGTGAATAAAGAGTAGAACTATTGTCAGGATTAATATAATAGACCCGAAGACAATGTATGCGATGCCTAAGAATATATTTTTGCCGCCAATCCAAGAGGTGTTTCCAATTATTAGACTCTTACTGCCAGCAAAACTTCTGACGGGATAGTCTACCAGTTGGTCATCAAAATTGATTATTGTTTGTGAGGATATTTATCTATTAATTTGTTGCTTACTATAATCGATTTCCAAGAAGTAGTGTCCATTTAGAAGTGATTTTTCATAGACACTACCGATCAGGTGATTAACTCTGGCAAACAGTTTCCGAAACTCAGGAAAGGCGGCGGTTCTGAGCCATACGATTAGGGCCTCATTCTTGAGACCATTGTTCTTAGGATTCTTGGGATCCAATTGCCAGATATATTTGCGCCAATTCGGAGGTTTTGTGAAATTAGCGAACGCCACCTCCAGTGGAACTCCTTAATTGATTTAAATTAAAATAATCATGATACTTTTAATATTTATATCTACTTTTAACTGTAACTATAATATTTAACAAAATTTTCTAAAATGGACTAGATAAATGTAATTACCTTGAGGACTGTTATACCAGTATTGATCCGATGGCCAACTTATGCCAGTGTAGAGAAGTGGCACTTCTTCTGCCAGATTTGTATGGATGTCGTGTCGCCAAATACGGAACGTATCGTTGAACAGACTGTTGGCAATTGTACCGCACGGAACGATGGGTAACATTTGGCCAGAGCTGACTCTCCGATACTGGAAGGGCTCGCAATCACTCGAGGCTTGGATTTTGCCCATTAGTTGGTTGTCATCGATAGACCTCTCATACAATCTATGGTTTTGATAATAGTTTTTGAGTCCGTAATAGACATAAACCGATGAATAGAAGTCTTCATTCAATTCAAATTTGAACCAACACTTGCACCCAGAATAATACGGCTCGTCCTCAAGGGTTTGAGCACAAGACTTGATGCCATACAATGGCCAACAATTGGTGTAATCCAACTCAAACTCTTGGACTCCGGCCGATAGGATTAGAAGACCGACTCCGATGGCAACCAATGATAATCCTATTAAGAAAAACGATGGCAATACTGTACCACTAGTGAGGACGGGCTTCCAGGCGGGCAGACGCTGCTGTTTGAATGCTTTTACTTTAAAATGGAGATAATAATCATGGACATATTCTAGATTCTAAATCAATTGATTACTCGTTGACTCAAATGATTTGTTGAGTTTTTCTTTCGATGCTTTGAAGGAAGACATGTTTGAAACCAATTGAAACCATCAAATTAATGACAAATTGATCTTGCTATATAAAATTCATTATAATTATGGCTCACATTTCTGCTGAAAATGAAAGAAATTATATTTGTATTTGTTATTTGAGTCTATTATTCAGCAAATTTTTCTATGAAGTCATACAATAATTTGAATTAATTTTAGAACTCATCGGTGATGTCAAGGAGTCGTCAAATCATTGATCAGTTTGCATGTAATTTTAGCTTGCTCATATTCAGATAAATATAGTCTATTATTTTATATGCGTTGTCACGTTTTTACCATTGATGGCATTTGTATTACTACACCATTTACTTAAAGTTACCAAGTTCATTTGAATACAGAAAATTACATATTTCCTGGATAAATTAGATAAAGATTTATTATAAGTGATTTAGTGAGCAAGATTAAAATAAACGACTTTTTTTAGTCAACCAGGATCCACTATATTTGAATATTTGCCTGGATAAAAGAAATTAATGGCTAACAATGTTCATGAAAAAGGATTCAGACGAATAAAAGGGAGAATACAATAAAAGGCCAAGGACAAGAACATTTTGCAGATCAGAGAACATCAACTCAAGTCAGATAAATTACATTAAGCGAAGTGGAAAAATCAATGAACATTTTTGGTGAATATTCTGCGCCAACTTCTTGCTAGCACAATTGTTAAATGATCAGGAACATTCTAGCAAAGAACTAACTCTGGTGCAAAAATACCCATTTATTAAATTAATAAAAATTCACTCATTATTTGAATAAATTCAATTTAATTTGAAGAATATTTTTGATCAAGAAAAAAACCATTAATAATTCTATCTTAAATGGGCAAGGCAGAGTTGCTAGCTCATTTTAATTCAATTACATTTATTTTCAAAACATTTTAATCAGTTTCGGATATTAAAGTCAATGTTTGGATCAATTTTAGTGTCGTTTATATTCTGTGCTCTCCTTTTCATCAATTGATTCGCTAACTTTTGTGACCTTCAACATAGTAATTGGCCATGTTCATTAAATGATTGTCCCATTAATTCTCATTAATGAAGTTTTTATCTAAAAATAAAGAATTAGGTCTCAGACGACAAACAAATCTGTTTTTTCCTATTAAGTCAATGACGGAGTCTGTCATTCGTGTCCATAGGATATGCAGTTCTCCAGCGCTGGCATTGAATTCAAAACCAAAATTCATTTTCCGAATCACAAACTCATCGCTATTTAGTCAATAAAAGAGTTATTTTCTCACAAAAGTAAAAAATTCTGATTTAATCTCGAATTTTATTACCAAAGAAATAGTATTTCGTTTGACTTCAATAATAAAATAGTGATTATTCGTAGAATTATTTCGTTTTATTATTTTATTTCAGTTATTATTTATGTAAAAGTTGTCTAAAAGTTGTAATTCGATTCAAACGCAAATTGACTTCACCTGTTCTCATACCTGTGCTCTTCGTTACTTGAAAACTTAATTAAGGGTAAGTTTTATACATTTAATTTTAATTAATTTGCTAATTATTTGATATAATTGGCGTAATTTTAGTGTTTATTTTCAATTGCATTTAATATAAGTGTATAAAAGCCACCAGGTGCACTTTATATAAACAGAAACCAAACAGGTTTATATTCTGTCGTTTTGTTTGTTTTGCTAAAAAATAGATTAGTTTTGTGAGGAATTGGCAATAATTTTGACGAATAGCTGACTTTCACTCAATTATTAGTGAATTATTGCTTTCGTGAGATAATAAGTGAATTCAATGTTTGTTTTAAATATTGTTTTCCGATAATTATTTGAATTACGGATCAGGACTTCAGTAATTGTTTTCGAGGCAACACTTATCCGCTTCTGATATGAAAGATAAAATGTAAGCCAACTTACGTGTCGTTTCACTATTGATTCTGATTCAAATTTATAACAAGAATCGATTTCTCATAATTATGGCTTATATTCGCTTATGAGTAATGTGGTCAAAACCCATGAGTCAAAACCCATTAGCAATGAGTCAAAATCTGTGCTTTTGTTACTCGAAATGAATGTCAAATTCGACAAAATATTGAATTTCTGTTAATTAACTAAGTTTTTGATGAAATAAAACTTGAGTTATGATGTTTTCAATGATAAACTTTGAACTTTAGATAAACTTCTATTAATATTCTGATATGAAAATTGTGTCAAAAAAAACAAGAGATTAGATTAAATTGAATTTTTCTATGAATACATATTTTACGATATTTTTTGTGACTCTTTTATTGAAAGTTTTGGTCAATTGTGTTGATTGGGAACAGAATTAATCAGTTTATTGGTTTCACATTAGAAGTGAATTGTTTTCGAAACTGTTGTTTAGTTGCAGACAGTTATGGATTATTAGAGCCTTTGTCTGACCCGGTGCTCAGATTGGCTGAGTTGTGTCACATGTGGGGTCTATTCTGTGTTGCATAACAGTATTAAACAGTATTAGACTTGACTCGGGTCTCGACTGCAATGTATGCTCTCAGAAGTCATTAGATTCCGATCGATAATTGAGTTTTGCGCAGAATTATAACACTTACAGCACTTACCGATACAGTTATGATATGGAAAGTAATGCTTTACTCAATTTGTTTTCATTTTTCAAATGCTTACAAAATGAAAAAATTCAAAATTATCGCAAATTATTTGGAGAAATAATAATTGTATTCTTAAATGAATTCTGTTTCAAGTTTTATGGATGTGTTGAGCCATTTGGTGAAGGGCTCGATGGAGATGATCCAGAGCCACACGACCATCACTGACTTGGATGAGCACACTTTCCATCACATTCTTCAGTATCTGCCATTCTATGACATATTTTTGTGTCGAAGAGTCAATAAGTATTTTTTGCGACAAATCGACTCATACTTAGAGAACTGTCGTTACCTCACATATGACTGTAAACTGAATGGCATTCATATGTCAAACGGTGAGTATGTCTTCGATGGGCACACCTTTGACTACATTGTCTCAAAAATGCCAAACATTCGAGTCATGAAATTCAAGAAATGTCCTGAAATGTGGGGCGCATTGGCCGCAACCAATTTTGATATAATCCGTTCCCTCTGTAATAATCTGGTTATGTTGAATGAACTGCACATTTCAAGGAGTCGGGCTCTGGACAACCCCAGCTTCAAACTGCTAGTCGACTGGTTTCCCAATTTGACTCATATCACAGTCACTCTATATAACGAAAAGTCTGTCGAAATAATAACAAAAGGTTTGGCAAATCTTAAGTATTTTAATCTGGATGAGAGTGTTCTCGACTCATACGGACCTCATTTGGAGCACTTGGGTCTCAAAATACATACATTTGTGGCGCCGCCCGATCACAACAATCACAAACATTCCATAATCGATGGTCTACTCAAAGGTAACTTTCCTTAACAATAGGATTCAGAATAATAACAATTCATGTTTTGAAGGGAACGGACGTTATTTACGAGTCCTGGATATGAGGATTAAGGTTTACGACAGCGACCAAACTCTTTTCGATTTGATTGGTCGCGAATTCGGGGAATTGACTTCTTTGAAGCTTTTGATGACCAGCAGAAGAACTGTTGTCAGCAATAAACTGCTGTCGGGTTTGAGTCAACTCTCAGACCTCCAAGAATTACATTTGGAAGAGAAGAAGATTTACCGCCAATTCTACAGTTTGTTTGATGACGGATCCATCTTATCTATTATGAGAGGCTGTCGTATACTGGAAGGCCTTTCATTGATAAGCGATGGAAAGTGCATCCATTCAAGTGATGATAAACTTGGACAATCATGTGAGGGACTCACAGAAAAATGTCTGACAGACGCCTCACTGTCACTGATAGACGAGTTGCTGCCAAACCTGAGATACTTAGCACTGAAATCAGTTGACATCTCTGACCAAACACTCGATTCTATTGAAAGACTCCATAGACTGAAGACACTGAGAATCAACTCATTATCTTCTGTCACTTCTTATGGTTTGCAAAACTTTATGATAAACGCAACACAAATAAATCGATTGGAAGTTATTAATTGTCTGAATAATTGATCCAAACATACAATCATTTTATTGTAAATACATTTAACTTATTATTAAATTTAAAAACTTATTAAATATATTTAAAATTTAAATATAATATCCATTTGTGGATAAACTAGGGTTGAAACAGATTAAAATGCCATACAAACAGTGAATTAAAGTTTACTTGAATTGACAATGAAAAGGATCTCGCTCATTTTATTAATTTAAATTATTTTCAATGCCCTGTAATCAGAGTATTGGATATTTAACAACAAAGGGATTCATTAGTTTTAAGACAATGTTTCCAACAATTTTAGTGTTGATTATATTCTGTGCATTGATTTCATCGAATCAAACTGAGAGTCACTCCACAACTCCTCAAACTAATCCGTCAATCAATTCAAGTGAAGGGTCAGAGACCAACTCCATTAAAGATTTCGATCCCACCATTTCTGAGTCAACTGAAGGATACAATGGAGAAGAAAACTCATCCGATGGAACTGATGCCACCGCTAATGAATTTGGATCCGTTTCTTCAAATGAAAGTTCAGTAACCGATTGGTTGGATTCAAGCATTTCAGAGGGAAACACAGAACTAACGACTGGTGAGCGCACAAGTCCTCGATTCAATATATTGACGTTTGACGCCGAGGCCCGAACTATTTTCCGAAACCTATCAGTAATTGTGTTTGTGTTGTCTGTGGTCACCGCCATTATTATCGCCGGTCTGGCCTTTTCCGGCTATAAAATACTGTCCAAAGAATTGAATTAAAATTATTATTTCGAGGAAACCACTCAATAGTTATTCGATTAAATGGTTTTTCTATTTTAAGTAATGATATATAAAAATAGTTTTTTAAATATTTTCAATAAATATTTTATTTTCTCTCAACAAAAGATCCATTCTTTAGATGAAATGAATTAGTTTTTTACTACGATAACAGAGTTTTTGAGTATATAAATTGGTGATCACAGCCCCCCTCCCCCTCATCCCAACAGCTCTTCACTAGAAGCGAGAAAATTTGCCTGGGACCAATAGACAGCGCTATAATCTTGTAAAATCTCACCATAAGATAAGATAGATAAGAGACCATACCCATGGCTTACCCAACACAATTTAATGGAACTTAAAGAGGTTATCGTCGATCCATATCCTTCATTAAAGTATTCTTACTTGTTTATTTGGCTTCACCCTGAGTATAGTATAGCTACTCTGTCTTTGGAATTCATTTAATAGAGGTTTCGTTGAAAGTCATTCTATTGATTATAAAAATCGTGTCAACAGATTCTAGAATTAAGTTTTAACTTAAGTTACAAGGATTTCACTGAATCGGGGCATTAGAGAAAAGAAGCAAGGTTCTCGAAATAAAAAACCTTTTTCAAAACGATTACAAGTTTCATATTAAGCCTAAAAATAAGTAAATTCAAAGAATCTTGAGCAATTAGCAAACAAAACAGAATTTTGTTTTTCAAATACTCAACAACTCTTGAAACGGTAATTAATCAACGAAAACAACAAACAAGGTGACATTTCTTATTTTGGAAAACTTTTAACGAACAATATATTTTGATTATTAACGAATTATTATGATCATGGTAATGAATGAGTAGTAAATATAACCATGATTATAATATAATATAATCGTAAAATTATGAAATTGATAACAGATAAAAATTTACTCGATAACTCTTCTTTGGATCATAAATCACGTATCATATGAATATAGGTTTAACTTAATTTTTGAATTTTGATTGATGACTCCATATTTTTAACAAGATTCAAATTATATTATCACTAACGACACAATACTTTAATATTCTTTTTGTTACAAAAACTAAACGATTCAAAGGCTTGGATTCAAAAACTCTTTGGCACTGCTTTCTGAGCACTTTATCAAAGTTTGAGACGAGTCATGAAACAAAGCTTCAATATGAAAGACCAAGGTAGTATAACCAAGATCAGGGGTAATAACAGATCAAGGTGAAATAAAATCAATATATATTTATGTTTACAAATATTATGTCACAAAATTAAGTGTTAATTCGATGACTTTGGGATTGTGTACGACATTACCTTGGTCATCACTTAAAATAGAAAAAGACATTCTTTTATATAACAAATGAGTTAATTTCAAAGTGAAATTTTTGACAGATGTTTGACTTTTTATAACGAAATACAACTGATTAATGATTTATCCGACAATTTTTCAAATCTTTGATTCTTCAATGAGCAAGGAGACTTTCTTTAAAGAAGTGCTTCTCATCGCAACACTATTCCCATTCTCATAGTTGTCGGCAAACTTCGGCGACCCATTAGTTGTGGCCAAACGCAGAGCATTAGTCCGCTGCAGATTATTCTTACCCCTTGCGGATGAGCTGGTGGACGATACCTCAAGGAATGAACTGTTCCAGCAATTGATTCTTGTACATTGAATTAAATTCTTTATCTCTTGACGGAAGTGTTTGTTAAGACAGAAGTAAATCCATGGGTTGTAACAAACCTACAAAACAAGAGTTATTCGTAAAACAAATCAAAACTAAAGTAAAGACAAAATCAATTGGAAAATAGAGTTAAGTGTCGACACATTTGGCACTTGATTTGAAAAATGTTGGACTCATTTGTCCGGTGATTACTTTACGTCATTAGTAGCCTTCGATTCATTAGATTTCACTTTAGATATCATTAGTTTTATATAAAAATAGTGAAGAGCCGGCAGTTGTCACAAAATAACTCCTAGATATTAATGCGGCACTTAAATTGACTAGATGCTCTCAACCCAACTGACTCAACAGAAACAGCCCTTCACTTTTCTAGACATTTATTAGACTTATTGTGAAACTTCTCTGATATACGAAACTATCCGGAAAAGCATTTTTTTTTATAGCGAAATAAGTTCGAAGAAATCGTTGCTTTAATATTATATTTGTGTTTATCTCAAATGATTGAGTCATTTGAAAAAAAAGTTTTATTTTAATCTAATTTTTCATATGATTTCACATCAAATTAAATCCTATTAAAAGATGGAAAAATGTCAAATTTCAATACCAATTTTTGATTCTAGGAAAAATATTTAGCAACTTCTTTCTCCGAAAACTAAATGGGAATTGAAGAGAGATTAAACCAGACATCGCCAAGTGGGTGCGGAATAGCTCGGAATATCCCCTCTGAGGCTGAAAATTTGGGAAATACCCCCCACCGGAGGCGAAGATTTGTCAATTTGGGTGCAAGTTATACCCTGCCCAATAGCCCCTGAAAACATTGTCGAAAAGGGTTTAGGACTCCCCTAATACCCCCTCCAGAGCCGAAGAGCTCGGTGATGTCTAGATTAAACCCAAGAATATATATTTTCAAAAACATTTTTTATTTTGAAATAAATTGAGATTTTGTACTACTCTTCAAATGGCGTTCAAAAATAGAATTAAAATAGAGTTTTTCGAATCTCTTCCATTAAGAGTTCGAGATCTTTCTAGGTAAATGTATCTGGCTTAATGTTTCTCAATCATATTGAAATCATATTAGGAAATCCTATTAATGTAGGAAGAATTTCTGAAAACAACCCTGATCAATTGCATAAACGCAAACGTATGAATTTTTGAGCTAATGTTTCGACATATGATGTAATTAAAATATTTTTAAATCTATTGAAGTAATAAAACAGTTAATAAAGCTTTTGAAGTGTCAAACATTCACTTAAAATGTCTTAATATTAGCGAAAATCAGGAAAAACGGAAAATAAAAAATTCAAAGACTTACAGAACTCATCGCAAACCAATGACAGACCAAAAACCAATTCATATCCAGAATATTGGTCTCAGTTCTGAACTCGGAATAGATGTGATAAATGTTGAGTGGGAGCCAACAAATGGCAAACACCAGTACAACAATTGCCAACATTTTTATGGTTCTTCGGCGAGACTTCTCTCTAGTCTTCTGCTGATCGGAATCAGTGGCCAATAGTTTGAACCAAATATTAATACTGATTATAATGTAAGCAAAAGCCGTAATGGATAGGGGAACGGCATATTGCGTGAGGAATGTGAACATTGTTATTATCTGTCTGTATGTGCGTTCCTTAGAAGGGTAGAGGGCTCGGCACCGATAGAGGGTCTTATGGCCAGTAATCTCCACCACTTGATTAAAGGCGACATTGGGTATGGAGAATGTGCTGGCAGTCAACCAAATAACCGCAATTATCACAGCTATGGGCACTGTTGTGGACAGCCTTCTGTGCAGTGGATTTATTATAGCCTGATATCTATCGATCGCTATGACTGTCATCGAAAACGTCGAAACATATCTGAAATATTTGAATAAATAATAAAATCAACTTTTTTTAGTCATTCAATGCATTGGATTCTTAAGAAATTTACATAAAATTCAGTTAAAGATATGTTTTATGTTATTTTCCCGAATAGTATTAACATTTAGTTCAGTAATGCATTAAATTGTTCCGAATATTACTAACGAATTGAAAATTAAATGTTGACAGTAATTTAGAGAAGGTCAAAATAGAAATTTTCTTTTTTAGGAGAATTATTTCTAGAAATATTTCTAGAAACTTTCTCGAGAATCTTTCTCCTGACCTTCTCTACAGTAATTGCTTGCTCAAATTTTTAGAATTCTTGAGCAATTCAGTTGATATCTATAGACTATATGTGCTCAATACGGAAACCTCAACACGGAAACTTGAAACCAGCTCACTTTGGGAAAGTAACAATGTTTTTGA
Organism: Punctoribates punctum; assembly: GCA_034698165.1. Lineage (NCBI taxonomy): Eukaryota > Metazoa > Arthropoda > Arachnida > Sarcoptiformes > Punctoribatidae > Punctoribates > Punctoribates punctum. Next base: position 201 of record JAQGBD010001737.1, on the reverse strand, counting down.
ATGAATAAACTGAACTAGCATAATGAATGAGCATCAATCAATATTTAAATACATAGACTTTGCATTGCTCATTATAAAGAACCCTTGGTCACTCAGAATTAAACTTTGAGCAGGTATACTATAGACCAGGGTTAGTCAAAGCGCCTCAAACATTAATTCCTACATTATAAGGGATGAATGAAAATTAAATAGGTGAAATGA
>JAQGBD010001736.1:0-13628 GCA_034698165.1 Punctoribates punctum | reverse complement strand
TATTTCGACTTCACTTGTCTTCTGTGAGAAGTCTCTCAAACGATGCGCTAATAATACCATCGAATTAGTCGCCAATACTATGGATTGAGACCACAGTGAAGACAACCGATCTCTGAGTACTGGAAGACACAGATCTGAGACATTCTTTTCTTCGGTGATGTGTTTGTTGTAAATCGATGTGAAATGATTTAAAGCCGGCACTCATTCAACGCAAACATTTCACAAAATTTTAGTTTTTTTGCGAAATAATTCAAATAAAGTTTTTATTCGACAAACAGTTCACTAATTAATTGATATCTATTTAACTCAAAGCAAGAATTGATTTCAAATTCAAATTAAGTCGAAATAAAAATCAAAAGGAAATAATTTTTGTGAAAACCCAAAGTTTTTATCAATTGTTCTTGCTCAGCTCGTCAATAACACAATTGATTGTTTTTCTGTATAAATACTTTTTAAACCATTTAATGATAGAAAACATTATAAGAATTGAGAAAATTATTGAAGTTTTTGTTTAATTTTGAAATATTTAAATTTTTCTAAACAATGGATTTCTATAAAATCTTATTCGACGACTAAGAGAGAGAACATCTCTGACGAGCGCACAAACAACAGAACCGGACTTAAGAACTGATCAAATTGACTGACATTTAGGGAATTCTTTCATTTAATGGGCAACAGTCACTCAAATGGTAATCAGAGCTCATCCAATAATGGGAGTACTGGTGCTTCAAACTCGAACAGTCAACCAAATAACGGCGGCAATAGTGGACAGTCTCAAAATAACGGAGGAAATACCAATGAAAAGCCTATAATTCCGGATGAACTTGGACATCCTAATTGTCCGGTGTGTTTGAGTCGGGTGGAGAACAGGGCCTACACTAACTCCTGTTTGCATGAGTTCTGCTTTCCTTGTATTCAGGAGTGGAGTAAATCACATAATAAGTGTCCCGTTTGTCGCAAAGTTTATAAGAAGATTCTCTACAATATTCGCTCCAAACATGACTACGACGAGGAAGAGGTGAGAGAACCACCTGATCTCGAAAATGGAATACTCGTTGTGATCAATGGATTCGGAATACTCTACGGCGCTCCCCATACAGGTCTATACGCAATCGATCCGATAACTAATGGAAGACAAACCAATTATAATATTAATTTTGTTGGTCCACATCAAAGAGTGGTCCTTGGTCCAATTAGTAATCGCATTGTTATCGTTACTCCCGAGAGACTGGAAGATACTCTGCGAGAAATGAACGCTCGTCCCCATCACCCCCATCACGGCATTCATCCCATTTGGTTGAGACCACACCGACACCGACACAACCACTCGAATTGAAGCCATAAATGACTTTAACCGAAGTTTATTCACAAAATCAATTGAATACACATTAAATGAAAGAATAATTTTTCAAAACATTGAGTAATATATTAGATATTAAATGAGTTTGATTTCAATCGCTATCATCTGAGTCGACATCTAAGCGATGAACTGAATTATTTTGATTAGATTTACGTTCAGTCATCACATCAACCGAACCAATCGGTGGCTTCTTATGAGCGGCACTTCTTTTGTTAAGCTGTTGTTCAATCATTTCCGCCAATTCTTGAACTTTCGTCTGATGGGAACTGTTGGCAGTACTAATGGACTTCACTTCATTTGGCTCTTCATTACTGACAAATGCGTTCGTATGGAGTATTTCGTTCATCAATTGGTCATCGATTTCATAATTGTTGTCATCATCGAAGTCGTTATTGGATTCTTCTGTTCGTCTTGTTTTTAAATCAAGAGTCAAATCTGTTCTACGAGTTCTTTGAGCGGGTATTGGAACGGGTGGTGTTCCTTCAGATTCATAATTTTTCGAATCGATGGCACCGTATTCATCACTGGTGTCTTCACTCGACTCATTAGGACTGATCTCGTATTCAATTCTGTGTTCACTAAAACGTATTCTTCTCTCTTTGGCTTTGAGCTCATTATTAGCCGAACCCTTTCTATCGCTTATAATTGATTTGAGGGCAGGTTTTAGTTTCTCCTCAATAACTGGTTTCTCCGTTAAATCTTCGGTTGAATCAGATTTTGATTCAAATTCTTCTGGATTTTTGTTAAAGTGTTTGTTGTCATTGATAGGCGACGAGTGAACAATGGCTTCAATTGAATGTTTGCTTACTTTATGAGTAGGAGTTTCTCTTTGGATATCCTTTTGCTCCGAAAATTTACTTTTCGTAACTTCAGAAACCGGAGTAATCGGTTCCATGGAATCAATTTTGTGTTTTCCGGTTCTTTCGTAGACTTTTTTATCGACAAATTTTTTAATTTGTTGTTCAATAGCATTGAAATCGTAATCAAATCTATTTTGTTGTATCAATAGATTCCTCTCTTCATTCAATTTTTTCATAGCATTAGAATACTGTTCATCAGTAATACCATTGGAATCGATGGGTATTCCCACTGAAAGCAACTTTTCCTTCAGATTCCGTTGGACTTCATTGAAGGCATTTGTGATTCCATTGCTTTCTCTTCTCTTTTCCATTGGTTTTGCTTTTTCTGGACTCAAATCTTTGATTTCTGGCTGAGAACTCGGATCAAACAAATCCTTGTTTTTATTTGTTTCTGTCGTTTGGATCTCTTCCTTATTTCTATATTCTTTCATATCTTGGAAATCATTTTGAACTTTGGTTTTGATTTTACTTAAAGTGTTGGCCAAACCTTTAGTTTTAGGTTTTTCTGGTAACCCTTCACCAGAACTGTCAGTCAAATGAGTGACCAATTTTTGGACATTATTTCCCAATTTTATCATTTCTTTTGCTTGAATTGCAATCATTTCTTCGATTTTATTCATTTCAATGTCTTTGGAATATTGTTCATCAGTTTTATTGGAATCGTTTCCAATCTTTTTATGTTTGGTTTGATTATCATTTTCGATATCTTGTTCTCTCTGAACAAATTTCAATTCTTCCAACTCTTCTTTGAAAGTTTGTTGTATTTCCTTATCTCTTACTTTCATAACATATTGGATCCGTTCCTCTAATTTAAGTCTTTCGTCCTTTTCTGTCATTAAAAGTGACTCAGTTTTGGCCAACTTTTGTGTCAAGACTTGTATTTCTTCTTTCATTTTATCCAAACTCTGAGTGTCTCCGATCAGAATCTTTTGGTAGTCTTTGATTTTGTCGGTTAAGGACAGCATTCCCTCGGAATCAAGTGATTCGTTTGGATGTCTTCGAGTTAAATGTGTTTTGAGGAAAATCGGGTCGAAGAAGACTTTGGGACAGTGCGGGCACTGGACGTTCTCCCCGTTAAACGTTTGGCTGTAAGTCATCGCCTTTTGTTGAATTTCGAGTAACTTTCTTAACTTTTTATTCTCCCTGCTCAAATTGTTTTGACTCTTCCTCTCATTTTCAGTGCTTTTGAATCGATTGAATTCACTCAATAGAAATTCAATCAATACCTGCGAACATTTGAATAGTTTTACGAAATTCTGGTCAATTTTGTGAGTGTCCTGGAACAGAGAAAAAGTAGCATGGTAATTTCAATTTAATAGTTGATGGATAAGAATAGCGTTATTTATGCGTAAATAAAAGTTTAGTCAAATGTTGTGAAAACACTGAAAGGCATACAATTTCTGCTTCGATATCACAAAACGCGATATAATCTCCCAATTCATTGATCACTGGGTTATTGCTTCGGATCTCTTCACTCAATCTCTTCAACTCAATTGATCCAAACTTTTTCCAATCCATTGAAACGTTTTTTCCCTCAAAACTCCTCATTTGTTCCGCAAATCGGGTTATTCTTCTTCAGCGACCAAATTGTTGTCAATTATTTAATGAAAAGTGAAATCACAACAAAGTAGTCGTCAAGTGATCCACAGTTGTAGTCATTGACAACCATTTGTTAGACAACAGAATATTCTGTAAACTACTTCTGAACAAAACTTTTTCAATATATAACTAATTTGTCATAAAATGTGTCAAACATTGAAAAATATGGCAAAACCTCCTCTGGAGCTGACTTTAGCCCTCATTAAACCTGATGTTTGCAAAGAACCAAAGCGTTTGAATGTAATTATAAATTAGCATGCTCATTTAGCTCACTGAACAGATTACTCTCCAAAACATATGAATCATTAGTTTATTGTTTGTCTATTGAAAGGCTATAAGAAATATAATTCGTTTGAATGGCTTTTATTTCATCCGCTCTGTTATGACCCGAATGTCCGAATCGGAGGCCAAACAGTTTTATGGCGAACACAAAGGTTTTCATTGATTCCAATCCAAGTATTTCTTTTAATTTCCAACTTTTAAGTGATTTCATTCAATTTTAATGTTTTGTCCGTTTAATAGAAAAGTTCTTCTTCTGGAGATTAGTGACATTCATGTCTTCGGGACAACTCTCGGCCCATATTATCGCCAAAGAGAATGCAATCACTGATTGGCGACAATTAATGGGTTCGACAAAAGTCTATCAGTAATTGATTTGAAATATTAAGAGATTTTATCAGTTTTTATAAGAATTGTTTGACAACAGAACCAAATTCGAAGAACCGAAGACAATACGAGGAATCTATGGTTTGAGTGATACCCGAAACGCTACTCACGGCTCAGACTCTGTCCAGTCATTTGAACGGGAGGTCAGGTTCTTCTTCCCTCAGTTTGATTCTCATCAATGGTTTCAAACAGAAGAAGAATTTTTCAGATATGCAAAGAATATTGAATTTATAGAAAACCAATGCATTCATACCATTAAAACATGAGTTGAAATCAAATATAAGTTACAAATATTTTATAGATTTGTAATAATTAAAACATAAATTTATATTTTGTCTTAAATGAGACTTTGGTTTCAAACCATTAAAAGAATAAAATTAATTGAATTAAAGAATAAAATCTAAATATGTTTTGTTTTGAGCGACCATTTATTGGACCAAATAATTGAAAAACTAAGAAATTATTGATTCAATTATTAAATTCGGTATAATTTCTGGAGATATTGAGAGGTGTTGTCATAGTTTGACTCTTAATAGACAAAGAGTATGACAAATATCTTGGAAAAGGACTCAAATCTTGATTTTAAAAAAATTGCAAATAATTTGAATAAAGCGCTCAAATGTTTGATATTTGTGTCTAAAAAGCGCCAAAACATCGTTTGGTTTGCGTTTCACTCATTAAAAGTGTTTTAAAAGTGATTCACATTTTGTTGTGTTTTGTGACAAATTGTGACTAAATATTAACCAAATTATGTCATATTTACTAAAAGTGCAAATCCAAGGAATACGAAGCTATGACAGTCAGCAAGGACAAGTCATTGAGTTCTATCCGTTGACCATAATATTGGGTCCGAACGGCGCCGGAAAGACATCGATAATAGAAGCCCTGAAATATGTGACCACAGGTCTGATGCCTCCCAACAGTGGCAGCGGAAAGACTTTTGTATTGGATCCGTCCATTGCCAACACCGCCGCTGTCAGAGCTCAGGTCAAACTATCTTTTATGGACACACAAAAGGAGAAGACAGTGATCACCCGAAGTATGGAAGTCCGCTATTCGGCCAAATCAAAGAAGTCTTCCCTCACTTTCAAGTCTTTGAATTCAGTGATCAAAAAGGGCGACAAAACTATAGACCAGAGATGTGTTGACGTCAACAACGAAATGATTGATTTGATGGGTGTGTCGAAGGCTGTCCTCAATAACGTGATATTCTGTCATCAGGAGGACAGCAATTGGCCGCTCAGTGAAGGAAAGGTTCTCAAAGAGAAGTTCGACGACATCTTCGGTTCTATGGGTTATGTCAAGGCTTTGGACAAAATCAAGAAATTGAGGGCAAAAGAAATGGACAGAAATAAACTCCTCGTCAAAGACGTCGAGAAATGGGAACACATTAAGAAAGAGTTCGATAACAAGAATAAAGACCTCATTAGATATCAGTCGGAGTTATCACAACTAAAGGAAGATTTTACTGAGAGTCAGACCAAATTGAGTGCCGTTAGGGCTGAGTTGGACCTCATTATCAGCAAAGAAGACTCGATTCACGCCCTCTCAGATCGGATCAGTCAAACCACAGCAACAATTAAAGAGAAACAAAAGGCTTTGGATCAGCTAAAGAGAGAAATCAAGACTCTGTTCAATGGATCGGAAGCAGAATTGAGGGCAGAAATTGAGAATTTTGATGACAAACGACGCAAATCAGAGGACAAAAAAAGTGATCTCATGAACAAAGAGTCAGTTTTGGCCACAAATGCCTCAAAACTCAATGAAATTCAACAAAAACTGAATAAAGAATTGACTAAATTAGAAGTCGATGAGGAACACCATAAAAAGTTACTCATAGAACGAAACCAATTGGTCTCAAAGTTAGCAAAAGAGATAAATCTTAGCATCGATTCAAAGATTTTGAATAAAATAGATTTAAATCAAAGTCTTGACTCAAATGACATAAGTTTTGTGTTAAACGAATTGAACGAAAAGTTTGATGAATTGAATACAGAATTAACTGTTCGTAAAGACAGTGAACTGAAGAGGATTGAAGACTTGACAAATCAGTTGAATGAATTTAAGTCAAAGAAAGGCAAATACGAACACGAAGTCCAGCTCTGGAACAGCCAACAGACCGATAAGATGAACAAAAAGAAAGAACTGAAGACCAAAATGAGTGGTTTTGACAGATCTGAGGCCAAATATAATGAACTGAAAATAAATATCAAAAAATATAAGTTTGAAATCAAAGAAATGGAAGTAAAAGGTATCGACAAACAGAAAAAGGAATTAAAAATCAAAGGACAGGAGAGGAATGTATTGAAAACGGAAATCCAATCGTTAGAGAATCAGTGGAAAGAAGTCCAGCAACAGAATGAGGACAGAGTAAAGTTTGATTTGTTTTCCAAAGAAAAGAAAGAAAAGAACCGAAAGAGAGAACAAATCCATGAAATCCATAGCGAAGTAATGGAGAGCGTCGGCGCAATCGATGGTCAGTTCCACTCATCACTTATGTGTCGCATTCAAACAATTGATCTCCAAATTGAGAGTAAAACTAAAGAGTTGTCCGCAAAAGAAAATCAGTTGACGTCTGAGTCTACGAAAGTGGATATGAATAGTGAGTCGGTTCGCAGAAGAAGACGCGAACTCAAAGAACTGGAGATAAAACTTAAGAGATTCTGTAAATTAGAAGATTATGAGAACAGAGTAAAGAAAGTGGAGATTGAAGTCCAAGAACTGCGACAACAGTTGTCGGAAGTGACAAACTTTGAACCTTTCATCAGATCACAAATCAGATCAATTGAGAGCTCAAACTGTTGTCCGGTTTGTGAACGCGATCTCAACACTGATTGGAATACAAAGAAAAACACAAAACTTAGTAAACAATCTTTGGTTCAAAAATTGGAAAACCTTTTGATAAAATCGTCGGTCGAAGACATCGAAGAGGAGTTGAAGTCTAAGGAAAGGGAAAGCAATGAATTGAATGATTTGCGTTCAGTCGTTAAGGATATCACTTCATTGAACGAAACAATACCTAAATTGGAGGCAGAAATTGATTCGAGTGTCGAACAGAACACAAAACTTAAGACATTTATTCAAAAAGAGAAAATTATTTTGAATAAACAGAAGAATGAAATCAATTCATTGCGAGATGTGATGCCAGACGCCGCAGAAGCCGACCAAATCTGGACAGACATTCAAGAACTGAATAAAAAGATCGCTTCTATTGATGTGAACATTGTTTCGGAGGCTAAAAGTATAGACGACTTGTCGGATGAGTTGACACAAAAGAGGAAAACAATGGAAGAAATTGAGTCGAAAATGAGTTTTTTAGAAAATGTGATTTTGACTTATAATGAAAACCTCACTAAAAGACAAAATCTTTTGAATTCTTTTGAGAAAGAATTGAATGAAATGACAAAAACAGAACAACTGATGAGTTCTAATAAACAGAAGATTGAAGAACTCGAACGAGAAATCACTGCTTTGGACCAAAAAATGTTGGATTCAACGAATAAATCACAAGAATTTGATCCCAAGATTCGACAAATTGAAGAACAACTCGAAGATTGTAAGGAAGAGTTACAAGAATTTGAGAATAAGATTCAAATTCTTTTGAATAATATTAGAGATAAACGAAAAGATTTGGAACGACTTAACAAAGATATTGAAATCCATTCAAAGTCTGGAAATTTAGACAAACTTTCGGAACTCTCAGAGCAGTTGTCGATTAATAAGAAGAATATCTCGGAAGTCGAAAACGAGAGGCAAACCATTAGTGCGGATATCAATCAATTATCTGAAGAAATATCCCGTTTTGAGATCAGAAAACGAGATCTCAGCGATAATCTCAAAGTTTTTCGACTTAAAAATGAAATAATTAGCGAAAAAAGTGTTCTGAAAGAAGACGAGGAAAAACTCGGATTCAGTAATATTCAGGATTTGAAGAATAAGAAGAGAAAACTCGAAAAGGAATACCAGAAATTGGATAACAAACGGACCCAATCAGAGGCGCAACAAATCCCTAAAATTGAAATTATGGACAAATTGGAAAAGACTATTAGGGAAGAGCCCTATAAGAGTGCCCACAAAAACTTTAGGCAGTGGTCTATCGAACAGTCTATAAGTGAAATATCCGCCGAAGATCTCAATAAGTATTATAAAGCACTCGATTTCGCAGTTTCTGACTTTCATCGGAAAAAAATCGCTGAAATCAATAAATTGGTGAAAATGTATTGGAAACAGGCCTACAGGGGAACAGACATCGACTGTATTAAGATAGTCAGCGACGAAGAAGAGGTTCGCAGTGCAGATAAGCGAAGAACTTTCAACTATAGAGTGGTTATGGTTAAGTCCGGCGTAGAAATGGATATGAGAGGCAGATGTAGTGCCGGTCAGAAAGTGTTGGCCTCTCTTATCATTCGTCTGGCTTTGGCTGAAATATTTTGCACTAACTGTTCGGTCCTGGCTTTGGACGAACCGACAACTAATTTGGATAAACATAATATCGAGTCCTTCGCGACAGCCGTCACACAAATTGTCAAATCCCGTCAAAAGTGGAAGAATTCCAACTTTCAGCTGATTATCATTACTCACGACGAAGAGTTCCTCAGATGTCTGGATTCAGATACGGGTCAGTATTACTACAAAGTCTCCAAAAACAGTGACGGCTTCTCAACTATTGTTCGCAAAAATATTTCTGATAATAACGACCAAAACAGTGATAATGAATAGTCTTTTAAACCTATTTTCAATTTTAAACATTTTTATTAAACAAATATTTATCAAATATTTTGGTTTTCTCTTTATTTTTGATAATTCGTTGATTTAAACATTAATCCAATAAAAGAAATTTAACTAAAAATTCGAATTATTTTAAAAGTTTTATCACTGACTGAAAGGGAAGCCAAATAAGGGGCGGAATATTCTGTTTACATAATTGAGTGCAACACTGAGAGACGTCTAACGAATCTTTTGCTTTCAAATATATCGATCGGACCAATAATTTGGGAAAACATCAAAATATTTTCTTTGATTCTATTAATTAATCCATAAGTGATCTCAAATATTGTCAAAAATGATAATTTGCAGCAAAAGGAGTGCCATTTGCTGTTCAATTCTGTCGGTTTGGGCCATAATTATGTTGACGTTTATGGGAATCTTATTATACAGTCATTCGTTAGCTTTCGCTGAAGACTTGGAATTGAAAGAAATCAAAGCGGAAAACATCAAAGAATTTATCGCCGAATCCTTTCAGAAATACGAATCCGCGGCCCATAACTGTTGGATCGGAGCCTGTCTTTACATCGCGACTCTGGCGGTGGCCGTTCACCAGTACTACTATAATAGAAGAATACAATACCAGACTTAGACATCTGATTATCTTTTGTTTATTCTTTCGTTTTTCACTCATTTTCCTATTTATTTATTTATTTTGTTCTCTTTGTTTGGCCAAAATGAGCTTGCTCAGTCAACATATGAAAATTGGCGACATTTGGTGTATATTTGACTGAAAGGCTTTTTTCTCAATTGTTTTATAATTAAATTGTTATTTAAATTAATTTTTTTTGTTAATTATTCTAATTTTAAGAATAAAATTATAAGTTATTAACAATTTGTGTGAAATTATTGCAATGAATACTTTCCTCAAATGAAAGGTTTTTACCAATAATTTGGGCAAAAATCCAGATTTGGTTTAATTGAAAAATTGGTTCTTTTTATTCGAATAAATATAGAAATAAACGATATTTTTATAAACAATAATAAAATATTGATTTTAAAAACTATTAATGGAGTGAAAGACTCAAAGAGTGGCCAAAAATCTGGTGAATGAGAATACAAGAGTGACTAATGTCTGTCCACAGCCCCAAAACATGGCATAGAAGGGATACATTTGGAAAGAGGCCGCTCTGTGAACGCCGGCCACTGCCGCAGACGTTATTGAATAGGCCGTCAACGGAGTTATTATTCCCGAAACTAATATCAGAATCGGTGCGAACCGAAGGCTTTTGTGCCGACGAAGAGACCCGAAAGCAATACTGGACGCGAAGATATGAATTATTATCGACGAGAACAGAGACCACAGGAAGACGTGATACCACATCTCTGTCGGATTACACAACACTTAACTCTTTTTAATTGAATTCTTTGTCCAAATTCTTACCGACGAACGTCTCAATCGGGTCGTGGGATAACCCGATGACTGTCCAAAACGAATTGAGATTCGATGTATCGAAATCTCGTGACTGTGAAGAACCCATCGCTTAAGACATTTGTATACTAAGTCTGAATGTAATTCATTTAATTTAAATGTCTATTAATTTAAAGCAATCATTAGTTTTGATTCAATGGGTTTGAGTGAAGAGGAAAACAAACGAATCAGAAAACATTCACTAAAAGTATTACGATTTTATTTGCTTGAAATAGTTGTTTAACTAAATTAGCAAGGTCAAACCAACTCTTAGATTGTGTTTTGGTTAAATTACAACTAATCTCAATACAATTTTTACCGAATCGGCAATTATTTTAATCTGGATTAAGAGGAATCCAATTAATAAATAGCGTTATGTTGTCTTTGAACGCAATCTTTGGTTTTTGTTTACATTTTTATCGACTTTTAAATCTCGACTAAAATAATCAGAAATTGATTTTTCGCAATGAATTTGTTGAATAATTTGAGTAAAATATATTTGAATTGTTCTCAAATGAGCATGATACATCCATCCAAATGTCAAATTAACCGATTATTGGTCCGCAATATCCGAGGCTTTATGAAGAAAGAAGTGGATGAACCGAAATACTTGGATTATCTTAAGCCTCAAATACCATACTATCCATTGCTTAATATCCAGGTATTATCTCAAACAATAATTCACTGGAATTACCTAAAAGTTAATTAATCATTAATTTGAACAATAGATTCGTGGATATGATTTCGTCGTTTTGGAAAACTATTTGAAATATTTGCATAAATTGAGTAATAAATTGGGTATAAATGTGGCCAAAGTGTGGTCCGCTCCGCACAACGCTTTCAAATATGATTTACTTAAACCCGAATCCGAAGTAACGGACTCTCAGTTTGTTCTCAATCTCTACGAAAGAAATCTTCAAATCGAGAATTTGAGCGCAAAAATGACTTCGATTTTGTTGGAAATACTGTTGGCTTCAGTTCCCGCCGGCGTTACCCTCAATATTAACGAACACAACCATTTGGCTCACGAAGAGTCACGATATATACCTGATCTACAATTGGCTCAGTTTAAAGCCGAGCTTAAGGAGATCAAAGGCCATACCTGGGAGGAGGAGGAGGAGGCGGCGCCCAAACCTAAAAAGAAATAATTGTTTTCAATCATTTGTAAAATTAGTCATAAAAATGAATTCCAATAAATATTTGCATAAATTTATTCGTTTTATTCTAAACAGAATTTCTTCGACAACTCTTCAGTTGGTTTTCATGAGTTTTTAGAAGAGATAATAATTCAAAGAATTTCTTTTTCTTAAGAGTATTCTTATGGTTTATCTGATATTTATGTCCCTTTGATTTGAGATGTGATTCATATGCGACGGAACCGGACAGACGTTTGTCACAAATTTCACAGAAAAACACTTTTGAAATGTTTTCATTGATTTCCACTTTTGGGACACATTTTATATGATTAGGAACTGGAGTTTCATTGACTAAAGCGGTTACTATTTCTAAAGATGGCTCTAAAACTTGTTGTGACCACTGCTCGGGTAATGTCGTGTCCAACCGATAAATGGGTGGAACTTCTCTGTCATTTAATCTCAAGAATCGGTTGCGAATCCATTTGATCTGATGTCTGGCGTAACGTTTTGTCACTAATTTTAATGAATTGATACCATAGTTAAGAAGTGATTTCGTCATTGGATTCATTCTCTGTTCTTCAGTCAGAAGAAGATAATTATGAAATTCTTTGAAACCAATCGATTGGAAAATTCCTTTCGAGTAATCAGCGATTCTTTGGTCAGAAATTCAAAAATTATTTTCAAATATTTGAATCAATTTTATAGAAAACTCACAAATTCTGTGAAATTCTTTGCTTATTATAATTGTAGTGAAAATTCAAAAGTTCATCGATGAGTCCGCTTTCCATCATTTGGTCGACCCTATCGTCTAATCTTCGGTTCAAAACTAATCCAAAACAAAAATCAATTAATAAAAGTTTAGGAATTGAAATGAATACCATTTTTCTCACAATCGACCCAAAGTATAACCGAGTGCTTAAACCTGAGGGGACCGCCTAATTGGGAGCCACCGTCTGACGACTTCTGTTCGCTAATCAATTGGCTCTGAGTCTTATGGTTTTGTTGATATATCTGTAAACTTCTGATTACTTTTCTTCTATCATTCGGATGAAGGGATTCCGCAGAAATCGGATCCAATTCTTCTAATATTTTATGTATTCTATTGTTTGAAATATTTTGGAAACTATTGGAGAATATTGGCCTCAAAAATATGTTGTCTTTAGTGAGTTCTTCATCGCATTTAAAATAATCATTGGTTTCAGTTTCGCCATCAAATACCAGTCGATTGTCTTCCATCTGTTCATTGGTTTGTATTAAAACATTCCATAGAATGGATTCGATATAATAGTTGGTTCCGCCGACAAGAATCGGGACTTTTCTTCGCGATGTTATGTCTTTTATCTTCAATCAAATTAGTTGTCCATTAAATCAGTTCTAATAATTAGATATCAAATCCATACCACTTTCAGAGCTTTATTCCTGAAGTCACTGACAGTAAAACGGCTTAAAGGGTCTAAAAAATCTATTATATGGTGAGGAATAAGTCGGCGCTCTTCGGGAGTGGCCTTATTTGTGATGATATCGAGTCCTTTATAGACTTGCATAGAGTCGGCACTAATTATCTCTCCGTTGAAATGTTTGGCGATTTCTAGCGATAACTTAGTCTTTGAACAACCGGTGGCTCCGATTATCACAACTAATGGCAACTTATTGTCTAACATTTTGAAGAAGTCTTTGAAAAGCTTTCGTCCGATTAAAGAGTTTTTTAAGAATTTCATTGAATTTAAAGTTTTGAGAGAATCACATGTTTTTTGTTTATTTACCAAATTATGAGCAATAAGTTGAATACAAAGTAGTTTTAGTACTATTTCACTGTCTTTTCATTAATCATA
>JAQGBD010001735.1:0-13660 GCA_034698165.1 Punctoribates punctum | reverse complement strand
CCTTTGGATTAGAAGTCCAACGCGCTATCCACTGCGCTACAGGGGCTTCGTTAACGCCCACAAAGCGAAAGATCCCTTTAAAGTAAACAATACTTACAATTGAAGTTCAATCAGTGCATTGATTGACGTATTTGTGACGTATTTGACGCACAAAAGAGTGAAATCTGTGGACAAAAGCGTTAATAAAAGTAATGAATATTTTGTTGAGAAGTGAAACGCAATACAAACGCATTGAACTCAATGTCCGACCGTTTGGTTCAGTACTACAAAAATGGCGACAATTGTAGTGAACAACAATTCAGACAACAATTCGGTTAATAACAGTATTAATGACAAAAACGGTTCCGAAAAGACTAAACAAAAGTTCAGAAATGTTGTCATATCTCTGGAGAACAGTATTTTGCCGAAAGAAAAGCTAAGTCTGACGCCATCGATGGCCGACGGACTCGACTATCAATATGAAGTGGATTTACGAATACTCGGCTGTGAACTGATCCAAACCTCAGGCATTCTTCTGAGACTACCTCAAGTGAGACAAAATACTTATCTTTATGTTAGAATCGATTGATTAAAACAATTGTATTACGTGTGGAACAGGTGGCGATGGCGACGGGTCAGGTCCTCTTTCAGCGATACTACTTCTCAAAGTCTTTGGTCCGGTTCCCGATGGAGACAACAGCTATGGCTTGTGTGACACTCGCCTCTAAGATAGAAGAGGCTCCGCGAAGAATAAGGGATGTCCTCAACGTTTTCCATCACATGAAACAAATCCGTTTACAAAAGTGAGTCTTCTTTTGATTGTCGACTGAATTGCACTAAAAATCTAAAATCGATTAAAATAATTATTATTTTAATTGCGATCAGAAGTGCTATAAAAACAACTTTCAGTAACTCCTCTTAAAAACTGTTTTGTGTTTTAAGAGATTTAATGTAAGATTACAGACATTTAACACATTTTTCTTCTAATTTCAGTGAAGACAAGCCCTTAGTCTTAGACGAGAACTACATTCTGACCAAAAACAATGTAATAAAAGCCGAGAGAAGACTACTAAAGGAATTGGGTTTCTGTGTTCACGTCAAACATCCCCACAAAGTATTACTGATTTTTGAATTTTTTAGAATTGAACTGATTTTGGTTTGTTTTCCAGTTTATTGTGACTCTTCTGCAAGTTTTGGAGAACGAGAAGAACCACCGACTGATGCAGACTTCGTGGTAAGCCTTTCCTTACTCTTGACTTTTGAGGCATTTTCTAAATTTTGTTGAATGACTGAAAACTAATATAATTAATGATTTAATTTAAACCAAAAATTCTTTTAGAGTTAAAATAGTTTATAAACATTATTGATAGCAGTGGTTAGGCATCGATTCATTGGGTTTAAGCGCTTCCCATAAGTGACTCCTCTCTTATGGTTCTCTTAAGTGATTACTGATTAGGGAATAGTTTGTTATCAATAATGTTTTGTTGAAATTAATTGAAATTTGATTATTAATTGTATTTTAATTTATTGCCTAACAGTATATTAGGTGATGATTAGGTAAGTAAGCCTTCTATCGATTCCTGACAGTCAGTGCCTGGAATCAGGAAATCTCTGAATAGAGCCTCAGCTGACCGGAGAGTAAGCCCTGCAAACACTCAATCATTTCAATCAATTGATTCAATCACTCGTCTCATGGATTGCACTCTTTGTCAATACATAAACTGATTTTGAGTGAACTGATTCCCAATTGTTGTGCCAAACGAAAGGTAATGCTTTGGATTCGATTGCTTTTGATTTGTTCGCACCATTCAAATGACAATTACGAAGATTTTATAGATCTTTCAGTTCTCACAACTAAACCATTAATTGATTTATGGATTTGTGTCTCTCTTGTGATAACATCTGAAAACCTCAAAACCGCTCCAAATACCGGTGATCTCAATATGTGTTAACTTTGATATTACTATCGTTTTAGATCTGATGCCACTCAATGTCAACCCTCTCACGAGTCGTGACATTCGGCACTCATTTCTCTATTATTCTTTTGGACGCAATTTTGGGCTCAAATCTAAACAACTCTCAACTCAAGTGACTTAAAGTGAAAAAGTGTTAAACAATTTGTTATTTTGAAGAAAATATGGGAAACTATTTATTCAGTGTTTGACTATTATTTGACTTAAGTTTGCAGAGCTTTCCTCAAAGGGTGGCAGAGGTTTCCTGAGACCAGTGCCCGATTGCTGCCAAGGATTCGATTGCGTCTTTGATTAGACTATTTTTAGAACAATTGGTTCATTCAGTCGTTCCAATCGATGGGTAATTATTCAGAAAAATCTATAAAAAGTTTCTCTTTTCAGGAATTACATGAATGACAGCCTTAGAACTGATGTCTTCGTTCGATATTCGTCGGAAACAATTGCCTGCGCCTGTCTTCACCTGAGTGCCAGAGTTCTCGGGGTATAAATATTTATATTATTTCTGCCTTTTGCGAGACTAACAGTGGTTTTATGTTAGGTTCCACTCCCGAGTCGTCCGAATTGGTTTGAAGTGTTCGGGATATTCGAGACTCAAATAGAAGACGTCTGTCTATCAATCCTAAGATTGTATACCAGAGCCAAACCAAATCAGGAAGAATTGGAGGCCATTGTTGACCAATTGCGCAAAAGTCACGAAAACGCAAAGTTGAAGGCAAAGGAATTGACGGTCGCCGCAGAAAATGGAACGCCTTCTGGCAATCGTTCCGAAGTGAGCCCAAACTCGAGACCCGTTTCACCTCAGCCTAAGTCAGAAAACGTTTCGCCGAAAAATAAGCTCAAATCCGTTTCCTCTGTTGTAAGCCATTCGAGTCCTTCCAAAAAACGACTCAAAGATACGCCGAATAATAAGAGAAGTCGTTCCAAATCACGGACTTTGAGTCCAATAAATAGAGACAAAAGTTATTCCAATTATGAAAGGGATCGGAGTTATAATCGGGAAAGAGAGCGCTCGCCCCCCAAGTCCTACTCCTATGACTACAGACGTTCCGGTTCGCGATCACCCGATCGCAGTGGTCGTCATCATAACCATAAACATAAGCGGATCACATATAGCAGGAGTAAGAGCCGATCGCCCGTCCATTCGCACCGCCATCACAATCATCATAATAGTAAACACCATTCCTACAGCCAAACCCATAAATCAAGAAAGCGTTCGAAGTCTCCCTACAATAGAGAAGAGCGGAACTCATACCACTCCCGATCCCGAAGAAGCAGATCCAGAGATCTGTATGTCTACCGAAGGAGTTAACGTATAAACGATTTAGAAATAAGCGAAACATTTCTATCATTTATTTTTATACTAAAAATACATTAAATATTTAAATCGAAAAGTTTTACAAATTATCGATAAATATATTATAAAAACACGAATCGATGGCTTTCGGCGAACAGTCCCTCTCTTTCTCAACATTTGTAATAATTTCATTCAATTAAATATTTGTTGAATTCTTTGAATCGTTAATAAATTTCAAAACAATATCTCATTTTATATTTGAGTTTACGATCGAAACAACGATTCGGATAACAAACGGTTTGAACACAAAAGTCATTTCTCAGCTATTATTCTGTCATCTCTTTTGACGAGATCTCAAACGAGAGTTTTGTTGTATTCTTCGCGTTGAAGATCCGGTGCCCACAGAGAATAGCGACTGAGTTGGCGCCGGCTTCGCGGTAAACAGTGGGGCAGTATTTTGAGGCCAATTGGGCACTGAATTTATAGGACTTGGAATAGGGATGACATTCGAACTGATGGCACTATTGTCTGCATTGTCGACACTTATGTTTTGAGGACTGAGTGAATCTTTAGTTGTGGTCAACACTGAAGAGATCGGAGAATTGAGAAGAGTTGTCGTAACACTGGTCTCAATCCTCGAAGTAGTGAATATGGCGGCCGCCGGAACTGAGGGCAGACCCACTTCTGTCGATGGCTCCGATTGAAGTGAAGTGCTTTCAGTTGTAGGACTCGTTTTAATACTCAACTCTTCTTCATTAGCAACGCTCATAGGGGTCGACACCTCTTTGACAGCAGTCAAAAAGCGGTTCAAACGATGTTTGGCTTTATTCCGATCCCTTTCGTGATCATCCATCGAATGCAAATGAAGGGGAAGTCCATAAGACTTTTTGGGCGCACTTTTTTCTATCCTTTCATTACTAGCGTTGAAATTAAGGGACAAATCCTCTGCGAATTGAAACTGTTTTTCGTCTTCTACTCTATGGTTCCAATTCTGTTGGGGCTGTTCCTCGACTTCTTTCACCTGTTCTTCGGGTATAATTATCTTTTGAGTCTTGATTTCTGAGTATTCCTTCCCATCGGGCGATAGTTTCCGCTTATTTTTCAGGCTTTGAGTCAATTGAATCGATTGTAAAGAACTATAAGAACTCAGAATTTCGTTATTTTTGAATCTTTTGTAGAAAAGCTGTGATCCGTCGATGGCTTGTCTTTTGACCGGTTGTTTCGCTGAAGATATCATTCCATTCGGTATTTGATTCAAATCATTTGAATCGCGTTTCAGTTTCTTATTCGCAGAAATTATGGGATTGTCTTCTGATTCCATATCACTCTTCGGTTCGCGTTTTCGGCGCAAACTCTTCTTTAACGCGTCGACAACAATCTTGGGATCTGTTGGTTGTCTTAATGTCTCCATAGATGTGTCGGTCGTTCCCAAAGTTGTTGAGAGATTAGAAATGTTTGTATTCGATGAGAGACGACTTAATGTCATTTTCGACAGATTTTGAGGCATTGGAGCGATCCTTACGGTCACCGGTTTTACGGGCGATGACTTCGGTTTCAATTCATGGGGTGTCGGCTCACAATTGGCGTTCAGTTTAACGAATGGAAGATTTCCCAATTGAGAAGTCGGTGACTCTCGGATCGGCCGATAAACTGACGGCGAATATGGCATATCAGTCGCCGACTGAGGCCTCGAACCCGAACCAAATGACGGACCGCTCAAAGGGTTTAGAAAACTGTCGCTTTGAAGGAAATGGTTAGCACTGACCGAATCCAAAGAGTAATTCGAGAAATAGTTGTCAATAGTTGGCGTCCGAATCGGTAGTTGTCTTCGAGCGGACCTAATCTGACGAACATTAGAATTAAATCTATTATCAGTTGTTATCGATTGGCTGTTCTTTTGTCGGTTCCTTTGCTTCGAGAGATCGGTATTTGAATTGTTTTTAAAATAATATTTTTTGAGGACTAAAAACATAATAAAAATAATCGTCGAAACGCTGACCAAAATCGGTGACCAAAATATCAAAAATGCCATCAAAACGACGAAAACGCCGACAATTCTGTCCATTCTTTCAAACATTGTCTTTGAGATAATAACTCATATAAAACACAAAAAACAAAATGAAATGAAATCACATTTTAATCGTAAAACACAATAAATAATTGTATTTTAGTTTTGACTATAATTTAAATTTAAATTCAAATAAAAAACATGTTTTTCACTAAATTTCGGACTTTTATCGTAATCACCGATATTTCGATTCTATCGATAAGTCACTGACTTTTCAAACAATTGGCGATAAACTCACGAATTGTACTCAAAATCACTTAATTTAAGATAAATATTAATCAAATAATAATCAAAAATGTTGTCAATAAACAGAAATTCATTGAATTTATTAATAAAAATAAAATAAATATAAAATCAATTATTTTATTACTCAATCGATTGAATCGATTTCAATAAAAGATGATTTCGTTTCACAAATTAAACAAAACGTTCACAAAAAGTGTTACGACTTTAGGGGAGAAATGGCTATAAATGAGAGAATTCGAGACTTTCTTCGCTTTAGGTTTGACTCAAAATCAAATGGATTTTTGTGTTCTGTCTTTTGTGAGTGATTTCTAACAGTTTTTTGCTGTCCTTTTGATGACTGTTTTGGCGCTAAAATGAGTTAAATTCGCATTTATTTACTTAAATCCGGTTTTGTTTTTGTTTACATTCAGTGAAAACCATTTTTTATGTTAAATAAAATGTTTTGTTTTGAGTGAAATTAATTGAAGACTAATATAAACAATGGTTTGCTTTCGGTTCGTAATTCCGATCAAATTAGAAGATTTGACGCAATCGAGCGGTCAGTTTGACGTCTATTCCGTCCGATTGAACTACAATTTAAGGGATATTCCGCACAAACTTAACGGTAGTTCTCATTCACAACCATTTTATGCATAATTTGATTGCTTTTGATTCGTTTCAAAGACTGTTCCGACAATTTTCGGTCGAATGGTATTAAATCGATTTTAGAAGACTTCGATGTCTTCTACTATTGTCTAAAGTAAGAAATTTCTCTATTTTTAGACTTGTTTTCACTGATTTGTCGTCTTTTTCACAGATATTTTGATTCATTGGAAGCGAAACACAGAGACGTTTCGTGGAAATTGATTCACAAGAGTTTGAATAAATTGTATTCAGATTTGGAGACGTATTTCAATAATTTCGATCCAAACGAACGGAACGATTACTGCAATCTCTTAAAAATGATTGTTTATGTCTTCTGTTCTCTCAGCGAACTCTTTGAGGAACAGGACATCAAACAGTCGACAAACATTGACTTCGATAATATCGGCCCCAAAAAGGGGAAGAAAAAGGGAAGAACTGATGAGTCCTATGACTGGCAGAACAATAAAGACAAAGGGATGAGTGTTTTGCTCCGTTTGCTGTCACTTCCTTTGCACCGACTCTTCAGTCCGCCTGTCGTTGAGGACGAGTTCATTAAGTGAGTTAACCACTGATTTCGATCATATTTTGATACTTTTTTCTACTTCAGTGTTGTTATGAAATGTTGTTATAAAATGATTGAAAACCCGATTATTTCGCGACAAAAGGACTCGACTTTTGCCATAAATATATTTCATATCATTGGAAGCGGTATTGAAAGACATCGACAGAGTTTGAGTCAGTTCTTCACCAGATTTCTCATTAATTTCTTTGAATTAACTCAATTTGAATATTGAATAGGTTTTTGTCTTAAATTAATTCAATTACTGCAACAAAAGGAACAGTTGGTCCCGATATTAGCCAATTTGGTCGAAGCCATTGTTAAGAAACACAACCAAAAGCTCCTCATTTGTGAAATCATTCGTGAAATCAAGAGAATAGACATTCGAGAGCTCTCTCGGGACTCAAGCGGTCCAAAAGCGATCTCTTCTTTTCTGGTGGAGGTTTCAGAGAAGTGTCCGCAGGAAATGTTGCCATCAATTAGTGATTTATTGGACTTTTTAGAAGAGGACTCATATCTGATGAGAAACGCGACGCTCAGTATTATCGGAAATCTTTTGATTAAAGTCTTGAAACAAGAATCCAATGAAGTCTCAAAAGATCGTCATCTCAGGGATCAACTTCTCGACAAACTTGAAGATCATATTCACGACAATACCAGTTATACCAGAAGTCGTGCGCTTCACGTGTGGTGTAACTTATGTCAGGCGGAAGCCATACCTATTCTAAGACACGAAACGCTTATCGAAACAGTCGTCGGAAGACTTCGCGACAAATCATGTTTTGTTCGGAGATATGCCGTTCAGTTCTTAACTCAGTTTCTGACCCGAAATCCGTTCTCATTCATCAAAGTCTCGCCCCGAGAACTGAAAGCCATTCTCAAGAAAGAAGAAGAAAAACTCAAACAAATGATTGCTTTGAATGAAGAAAATGGTCGACAATCTGAACCACAATCTAATGATTACAATCATTTGGTTAATCTCTGGAATGATATCGAAAAGGATTTTTTGGAATTTTGGTCAGAAATCGAAACGACTTCTCCTAATAGTTGTGACGACGAAACCGAACAAACCGCGAATCAAACCATTCTTTCTGATTGTGAAGACGTCGCACAAGTTTTCGATCGAATCCGTTGTTTACTTTCAGAAAAAAAGTTCAAAACTGCTCTTTCGTTACTCAAGAAAACCAAAGACCAATTTCCAAACGACAAAACTATCAATAAAGGGGTCGACCAAAATATGGATGTCTCTAATGACGAAGAATCGGATAAAGAAGAAGAAGAAAAAGAGACCGAAAAAGAAGATAATGTCATTGAGTGAGTCTATAATTTAAGTGAATTTTTTTGTTAACGTTTTTTTCATTGAATCATTTGATTACTTCAGTGACGCCCCAAAAGGACCCCCACTTCCGGACACAATAGCTTTGGCTAAACGAATATTTTTCGGTAATTTTTGTCATTTAATTTAGTTTTTCTTTAATTTAGTCATATTTACAGCAAATTCAACGAATGGCGAGAAATCAACCCTTGATTTGGGTTCAAAAGCAGTAGAAAAAGATATCGAGAGGTTAGTGTCGGGTCTCATCCAATCGAGTCAAGAAACGGAGGCTACGGCTCAACCCGAAAGCGACGGCCAAACAACTACTATAGAAGTGGCCCGACCTTCACTCGGTGGCGAAGAGTCTGTGCGAACAGTGATCAGTAAACAGCAGTTGGTTGTCAAGTATTTGAGTGATTCCCACAAATTCTCGGAACAAATCCAAATCGCGATTCCATTGGTTTCCGATTTGTTGCTCTCCCGGAACATAACCGATGTTCAGGAGGCCATTGAATTCTTTGTGTCCGCGTATCAGTTCGGCGTCAAAGATGCCATTTATGGCGTTCGCAAACTTATTCTTCTCATTTGGTCTCAGGAGAAGACCATCAGAGAGGCCGCCATTTCTGCCTATAAACGCATTTATTTGGACTTCGAATCCGAAGATCGGTTTACCGACTCTTCAGATAAGGCGAACCGACAAAAGGCTTTCTCAGTGATTAAAAGTCTGTCTGAGTTAGTAATGGGCGCCGCCTTAGGGGAACTCATATCCATTGAACAACTGCTCAAAGAGTTAATGGACTCAAAAGATATCCAAACCTTTCACATTCAGATACTTTGGGAACGGTTTGCGATGAAGTTATCGAATACCACCCCTGAAGAGAGCAGAGCTGCCATTCAACTGATTGGAATGTTAGCCAATTCCAACCCCGATCTGATTCGCTCCGATAAGAATTTGAGTGCCATCATTGAAACAGCATTAGGAGAAAGGGGTCGCCACGACTCTCGACTCGTTACTGAAACGTGTATTGCTTTGGGAAAAGCCTATCGGTTGCCGAAAACAGAAAAGTGCGAACTCTTCTTCCGTTTGCCTAAAAATCATATTCTGTTCGAAAAGTTGTCTTCTCTTCTGATCGATGGTTTGGATGAAATAAACGACAAAAACTATAATATGATGTCCGACACAGTCATTAAAGTTATCTTCCAATTGGCCGAAAACCCGGACTCTATTTGTGAGCATTTACTCAAACAAATGCTTCAGAAAATGTTGTTTTTGACTCAAAGCGAAGAACTAACGAATGAAATGCAAACCATTTCCCTCGAAACCCAACAAAACAAAGAGAACACTGACCTCAACCTTCCCAACAATGAAGATATGACTTCTGAAACTGACGCACAGTCTGTCATTTCTTCGCAGCCAATGACTGAACCGCTATTCTCTCAAAACCTTCGGACTATTCGTCTCTTGAATTCTGAAATTCTGTCCCGTTTTATATCAATGATCGGAAACATAGCACTGAATGCCTTAATTCACATCGATTTGAATGTTTTGACTGAACTCAAAATCAGAAATTATATAAAAGAAGAAAAGGATAAGAAGAACGATAAGACCCCCAGACGTAAGTCTAGAACTCCGGGTAAAACTCCCGGCACTGTTGCTGGCGATCAAAATCTGGAAGAGGAGATTGGTTTAGCAGGGGCCAATGCCGTCGAAGACCAGGAACAGGAATACCTAAACAATATCTGCAACAATGACTTAGTCTTAGGTATTTCTCATCTATTTTCTCGATATTCTTATTTATGTTTGTCTTCAATTCAGGTAATAACCTATTGTCCCGACTCAGCGAACTGGTGGTCAACATAGCACAGGATCCGGTGGGCTTTCCAGACATTAAACTACGAACCGCTTCGAGTCTGGCGTTGGCTAAGTATATGGCTGTCAGCGAAAACTTTTGTCGATTGCATTTACGACTTCTGTTCACAATTATGGAGAAATCAGACCTTCCGGTCATTCGGGCCAACACTGTCATAGCTGTCGGTGATCTGTGCGTCAGATTCCCTAATCTTTTAGACCAGTGGTCGCCACAAATGTTTCAACGATTGCGTGATTCGGAAGTAACCGTCAAAATGAATACATTGAAAGTGTTGTCGCGACTAATCCTCTCGGATATGGTCAAAGTCAAGGGTCAGATCAGTGAAATCGCAGTTCTTATGGTTCACGAAAATGAAGTGCTGTCCTCTTCTTCAAGACTTTTCTTCACAGAATTGGGGAAAAAACAAAACGCTATTTACAATGTCTTACCCGATATTATCAGCCATTTGTCGGATACCGAGAATGGTCTCAAAGAAGACGACTTCCGAACGGTTATGAAATTCATTTTCGAATTGATTGACAAAAGTCGACAAACCGTTTGTTTGGTCGAAAAATTATGCCAACGATTCCGTACGACTACGTAATGAAAAACTCAATTATTATTATCTAAAAATCGATTATTTATTGTTTTATTTGGTGTTTGTTAGGGATGAGCGGCAGTGGAGGGATTTGGCCTTTTGTTTGAGTCAATTGAATTACTCTTCGGTTTCATTCCAGAAATTACACGAAAACCTCATTTGTTTTGCGGATAAACTGTTCTTAGATTTCGTTTACGAATCGATTCTAACAATTATATCAAACGCCAGAAAAATGGAGAAAAATCTTAAGAACGAAACCAAACAAATGATCGATGAATTCGAACAGAAAGTCAATGAATGTCGAAATAAAGGCACGAATGAAGACGACTCGGAATTCCAAAAATTGGTCGGAACCCCTCCCTCGGCATCCAAACGAACTTCCCGACTGAGTTCAGCCCATAAACGGTCAGCCAATCCCTCACAGAAGAAAAGCCGTCAAATCAAACCAAATAAAGTGAAGCGGAAAGTCGTGTCCAAAGGATCCGAAGAGGAGGACACCGACGAAGAGGTCATTTCCAATAAAAGAGTTGCGTCCGACCGAAAGAAAGACAGACCTCAGAGAAGTGTTAAACGACTTCAGACAATCGTTTCTTCAGATGAGGAAAGTTCTTAATCACAGTTTTAAATCGATTTTAATTTAAATTAAAAGTTTAACCCTTTTTTGTAGCACTTCTTCTCTATTTTATTTTCTTTACAGTAGTTTTAAACACATTTTAAGACAAATTCATTTTCGTTCGAAACGTTCATAAATTGACAAAATTATTAATAAACTGATCACTCATTGAAAGAGTTGTTCAATACTAGACTCAAAGCATATATTCTTTGCTACCATTTCTTGTTTATAATCAGAAATTCTCATTACTATTGAGATATCCATTAATGACATCCATTGGAACAGATTTTGAAAAACAATTCCCAACACAAAGACAACAATTGTTATGAATATAAAAAGAAGACATAACTGGACATCAGTACAGATAATATGATTCCAATGGATGTGTTCGACAATAAAACTACGAATAAATCGAATCACCGGTAAGTCATTCATCCCTTTACGAGACACTCGTTTAGAAATAATTACTTAAAGGACTGAAAAGACTTTAATTTCGATTTAATTCTCTATCAATCAAAACATTTCAATCGTTTTAATTAATAGCAAAACAATTTCAATATTTGATCTAAAATTTAGTTTTAAGAACCGGAGAATAATTGACTTTTTTCGGGAACCGGGGTTTGTTCGGGGCTTTGTTTGGGGAATATATTCTCATTAAATGGTTTTAAATTAAATCTAAAATTATTTGATAACTATTGCAAAAAAAAGAACAATAATTTTGAAGAAAAGGCAGTGATTTAGAGAAAAAGATTGAAATCAAGAGTCGATTAATTAGTTTTTGTGGGGATTTCTGAAGTTCTTTCCGGCGTAGACCGCATTAGCGCCCAATTCCTCTTCGATTCGCAAAATTTGATTGTATTTCGCCAAACGCTCTGAACGACAGGGAGCCCCTGTTTTTATCTGTCCGGTCGACAGCCCGACCACCAAATCTCCGATAAAAGAGTCCTCAGTTTCACCACTTCTGTGGGAAACCATTGTTCCCCATCCGTTAGATTTGGCCAAATTGTGGCTAAACTCATAAAATTAGTCATTTTTTCCACAAAAAGAGTATAAAAATCTTACGCAGCAATGGATTCGGTGACGGTTCCGATTTGGTTCACTTTCAATAGCAGACAATTGCAGGCCTTCTTCTCGACAGCGGTTTGAATGCGTTTCGGGTTTGTGACCGTCAGGTCGTCGCTAAACCAATCAAATAATTGTCACAAAATATACTTATTTTAAACAAATAGTTATTTACCCAACAATTTGAATATCAGTCTTAGCTGTGAGGGCTGTCCAGGCCTCCCAGTCATCTTGGTCAAATGGATCCTCAATTGAGACCATAGGATATTCTTTAATGAACTCGAGGTAGAGGTTCGCCAACTGTTCCGATGAAATCCATTTGGTTTTATCAGAGTTAGGATTTTTGAAGTCTAAGTCGTATTGTTTTTCTTTGTAGAACTCAGAGGCGGCGACATCCATACCGATCTCAATTTTGCCGGTGTACCCTGCCAACTCTATCGCTTTCTTGATCAGCACCAGTGCGTCCTTATTGTTGAGTATGTTGGGGGCAAAGCCTCCCTCATCGCCGACAGCCGTCGCATCCAAACCGAAATCTTTTTTGATTACATTCTTTAAGTGATGGTATGTTTCGGATCCCATTTTCATGGCTTCGGTGAAAGAGGCGGCACCGGTGGGCAGAATCATGAATTCTTGCATGGCCAACTTATTGCCCGCATGAGAACCACCGTTAATCACATTAAAGGCCGGCACCGGCAGAACGATCTTCTTATTGCCGGAAAGGTCTGCGATGTGCTGATAAAGAGGAACTCCCTTTTTGGCGGCACCAGCTTTGCATACGGCAAGAGAGACGCCGAGGAGAGCGTTGGCGCCCAATCTCTTCTTGTTTGCGTCGCCGTCCAATTGGATCATAAACTCATCGATGTCTTTCTGATTGCTTTCATCGAAATTTTTTTCGATAACTTTTGGTCCGATTTCGTTATTTATATTATTAATTGCAGTGAAAACAGATTTTCCCATATATTTGGTCTTATCGTTGTCTCGCAGTTCCAGCGCTTCGTAAATACCAGTCGACGCTCCACTCGGAACAGCCGCTCGGAATAGACCTGTTTTTTGTTTATTTGTTTAATCACACATTTAGTGATAATCATGTTTGTGGTTAATTTGCTATTAATCTATTATCATAATCATATTATCAAGGTTATTTTATAAAAGGTTGTCAACACTAATATTATCTTATTTTAAATTCAGTGATAATTATTGAGAATTTAATCAATTATTAGCTTTTTTAGAGACAAATAGACTCAGTATTCAAATTGTTTTTAGTTTTCATTAAATATTCCGATAATTCAAATGATATGAAAGTGTCAGACAATAGATAAGACAAATTCGTAACGAATACAGAGTAGACACAACTCAATGCCAGAATCGCCTGATTAGGTCAAAGGTAAAGGTATTGATGTATTACACACAGAGAAAAAAGCCAAGCAAAATCCAACATTATTCCTAATTTTGAGCATTTGTCCAACCTTAGATTGGATG